>VDFB02348576.1:0-24998 GCA_007258455.2 Sequoia sempervirens
GGCACTCCACATTGACCTCCTGAAAGAGGATCGTGCCTGTGGTGGTCTCTGAATATGTCCAAATTATCCCATGACTTGATTGTAGTAGAAGGGTTGTACTATGTGATCATGACGAAAAACTAAAAATCTATCTAATTGCACTCTCCTCAACTGTCTCGTGTGATCTGGCCACTGTAGCATCATCTGATAAGGTCTCCACAAGATCTCATCCTCCTCCAGTTGGTCAAATTTCACTCTCCAAAAATTCCAATCCCCATACTGCCATAACCATCTTAGAGGATAGCTGAAGGCCCGAGGATACCCCGTTGTTGTAGCACATGAGAAGCTGACTGGTCCAGTACATGTAATATGCTCCAGGCACCACACCTGTAGAAGCGTGCAGTGACCATACTGTCTACCTCACGAAACACAAATCAACCAAGATCATAATATAAATGTGCTAGGATACAACGCCGCCAGGCATATACTGTCCAGTGCTCCGCCATCCCCCGAATCAAATGAACTAGTCCTCCATCAAGGTGCATTGTCCGCCCATCGGGGAAAATAACTAGTGCCATTGCATGCATCATGATTCATCTCACCACTAGCGCTCATGAATACAGTAACATCACCAGATCAATCTGCCCTCTCACTCACTCATCATGCACTGGACCACCCAAACAATACTGCATATCTGCCCTCTACTCATAGAAGGTGCAGTCTCTCTTGAAATGTACCTGCTCTCCCCGAATAGGAACATAGAGAATACAGTGTACGTCCTCTAGGGTAATCATCATCTCACCTGTCGGCAGGTGGAATGTGCATGTATCTACGTCCTAATGCTCACATAGCACCATCAACATTGCATTGTGGTACCTCATGGGGCGCATGGGGTACGCCTAGTAGATACCCAAGGCCTGCAGGTGCTCTATCTCCTCTGCTGAAAGTGGTGGGCCTAATTCTCTTAAAAAGCTCAGCTGCCTCCCCCTAGCCGCTGCCGTGACTCGTGGGGACCTATCAAAAAAAAAAAGTTCTAAAATTCATCTAATATCTTTAATTTTTACTTTATTTCTCATGCAAGTGTGCTAAAGTTCATCTAGTGTGCTTTCCTAAAGGTCCTAAACACTTTGGACCCCTTTTGGGGCACTTCGTGAAGAAACATGACACTTTGCGAAAAAGTGGGACGCGTTGTGAAGAAACGAGACACTTCGCGAACAAAAGGGACACTTTGTGAACAAAAGGGACACTTCGTGAACAAATGGGACACTTCGCGAAGAAGGGGACACTGCGATTTTTTTTTTCAAGATCTTAAATTAATCTAGAAATGCATAAAAATCATTAAATACTTGCAAAATCACACAAAATAGGTAGCATAATCGACTCACCTAGTGATGACGCTTGTCATGTGCCACTCGGTCTCGTAGAATGTCCAATTGCGCAGGCTTGTAGTCTCGTCTGGTCAACATATTTCCATCTTCTCTAGTCACTCTCACATTGCAAAAAGGTAAAATGAAATAGTAAGTGACAAATTACTTCACTTTCACTCCTTTTAACTCCTTTTCACTCTTATGTATGAAATTAGGGTTTTTACTATCTTAAGAGTTAATACAATACTTTCTATTCAACACAACATAACGAGTGTTAGGGAAATTTGGTTTTGATGTCATTTGATGCGTTGGAATTGTGCTTCTGCACTCGACATCATCAATTTTCTATTGTTATGTGGCATAGTACTTGGATATGTCCTATGATATGATTTTCCTTATTTGATGTGGCTAGTTTGCTACCTTGATTCCACCTCTGTAAAGCAAGAGGAATCAAGGGGGGGAATTCATCTACCCTCAAATTTGATTTTTAGAAGTTATATAAGAGGATGTTTGGACATCTAACGAGTTTGCGTTGTAGGATGCAATTCCTAATATTGCGATTTTGTTGATAACTACATTGGGGGCTTCATTGTCCCTTCTTATGAATGAGTATCCTTCTATGAAATAAAGTGCACTATTTAGAGTCCTTTAGCTTACATATGCACGTAGAGTCATATGGGTGCTAAAGTGGGGGCTTAATGTGTCACCAAAAATTGTATACTCTTGAAGAAAGAGACAATTTTGTGCATAACTTGGTCTTATTTTAGACACCCTTGCATTAATCACCCCTTAAAAATTGCATTTGTAGGCCCCTAACACTCATTATTTTGGACTTTAAGGCCTATTCCACTCACAAATCATATAAATCCCGACAAACAATATTCGAATTGTATACACCTAAAATCAGTCAAGACAATTAATTAATTAAATACTAGTTATTTAATTAATGACCCCTTTTATTTCATCTACTTATAAATAAATTCTCAATTTATTTATATAGTTCACACTTTTCTAAATTCTTTATCTTAAATCACATTCTTCTAAATTTAATTAAAAAAATAAATGTCAATAGTTTGTTTTATTTAATTAAATATAGAATCTTCTCACTAAGTTTGAATAATTCCAAATTCAAATTTAGTCACATGTCTACAACACTTTTTTCCACCTCATCAAATGTCACATGTATTTAAATATGACTAATATTTAAATTGCATTATTCTCAACCAATTCCAAAACAAACTTTGGACACTTGACAATCTCACACACTTTATTCTCTCATACATTTGGCATGTTGCCTTTGGTCAAGGGAACATCCTCCATGATTCTTCCATCTCCACCGTTCATCTCTCATGTTTGAATCTTGACCATTGATTGCTGCCACATCACAAGATGCTTTGGAATTCCTATAAATACAACCCCATTCTATAGCATTTGCATACAATCCATCTTTGAGCAAACTTATTATGCAAAAAAATCACATTAGAGCATTGGAGCATTTATAATATTTTAGCATTTATCAAGTTTCATTATAGTATCATTTTAACTTAGAATCATGTCTTAGTTTAGTATTTGCATTTCCATTATCATCTTAGATTTTATATAGCATTTGCATCATAATCTCTAGCATCATTATCCATTGTCATATCACCATTATCGTTTGTTGATAAATCATGTAGGAACTAGATTCTTGTATTTTGAATAACATCTCATTTCTCAAGTTGTCATTCTAACAATAATAGTGCACACACAAAATCTGAGAGCCAATATGATTTAATGAATCCTTGAGAATAGAGAACAATGGAACGATTTTAGAGATTTGTTTTGTTTTAACTTGGTTAATTCTGTGATTCAAATCTTTAATGTAATACGTCTCATTGAGTTTGTGTGTTTTATTATTGATTTACTAATCCCCACAATTCACACATACACAAATTATTCAAATTCCATAAAACCCACCTCAAAAACCCCTTGTGGGACTAAGTCGCCCAGGGTGGCGACTTAGTCCCTTTAGAGGGATTTTTCACTTTTGAGCGGGAAAACAACTGACTTAATTCAAATTTTCGATGGATGTCAGCCTATGATGACAAAATAATGAATAATTAGGTCTTGTTGCCTATAAATATATGTTTTTAAGTATAAAATATCTTATCATTTTTCAACAAACAAATTCAAAGAGTTAAGTATAAAATATCTTATCATTTTTCAACAAACAAATTCAAAGAGTCAAGTATAAAATATCTTCCATAAGAAGATTCATTAGTATATTCATAGCAAAGTTGAAGCTTTAGGGCAGCAAGCTAGGGTTTTTGCAAGTCTTCAAGCTCACTTTCTATTGAAGATCTCACATTGCAAAGGGTTGATCATGGATGCCTATGGAGAGTCATGGAGAAATCTAGGTTGAGGTGATGCAACTAGCTATCAAATCAAACCTAAAGACTTGTTTTCAAAGTGATTCCATCTTCCATTTTCTCTCTATCTTTAGACTAAAGGTTTGCATGTCATTAAGATTCATTTCTAACATGATTTAGTGTCTTGAGAATGAGTCTTGCATTATTCTAATTACATTTATGCATCAAGTATTCTTACACATTAGAATAGGGTTGCATCTTATTTTTCAGATCTCCTAGTCTTAGACACACTTAGGGCTAGGGTTTTATGTGGATTTTATCTCTTTCAAGGTTTAAATATCAACTAGGGGTTTGACTGAGGAAAACCCCCTACTAGAAATCAATCTATACTCTATTTTGCAGGTATTTTTATAGATTCAGATCTAGGTTTTCATTAGAAAATAGAGTGCAGACTATAGGCTTTCATTTCCACTTTCGAATTTGAAGATAATCTTAAGTGGACTAAGTTGCCAATAGTGGCGACTTAGCCCCACTGCACTAGTTTTTCAAAAGTTTTTATAGTTTTGGATACCCATTTGGTAGAAATAGATTTATGGGCAATTTACCTGATCTGGGACTAAGTCGCCTAACCTGGTGTAAGTGTCCCAGTTGGCCAGAAAATTAGATTTTCCAGAATTTCAGAGACATCAACAATCTTCATTCTGCCCTTTGTCATTTTCCAGGTGCACAATTTCTGTTTAGAATCTTTATCTTGTTCTTTATTGCATTCATTTTACCATTTTGAATATCACAATGTGTTTTCAAACAACTTGCATTTCTTAGGTTTTGCATTAATAAATCATCTTCTTTTTAGCTTATTGCATTTATAAATATTTTGGTCCTCTTAGCATTAGTCTTGAGTGTATCCCTAAATTTTTGTGGGTTACCTTTCTCCTTTTAGGTGAAAAACCCTAAAAGTGCAAGAGAGTGATTACCTACAAAATTTTGGTCACATAATATGATGCATTAGATAAATTCAAGACATTCAAAGCTATGGTTGAAAATTAAATCAATTTTAAAATAAAATGTTTGAGGTCTGATAGAGGTGGTGAATTTACCTCCAATGAGTTTAACATGTTTTGTGAAGTTCATGGAATAAGAAGACAATTGTCTGCCCCTAGAACCCCTCAATAGAATGGAGTTGCTGAAAGGAAGAACAAGACAATTCAAGAAGTTGCTAGAACAATGATAACAAAGGTAGGTCTATTATAAGTCTATTAGAGAGAAGCAATTCACACTATTGTTTATGTGCTTAACTGAGTTCAAGCAAAAGCTAATAGCACTAAGACCCCCTATGAGCTATGGCATGGAAAGATTCTTATTGTTATGTATTTCAGGTTATTTAGAAGCAAATGTTATATCAAGAGAGATGAAGAAAATCTAGGAAAGTTTGATGCACGATGTGATGAGGGTATCTTCCTTGGATACTCTTCAAGAAGCAAAGCTTATAGATGTTACAATAAAAGGCTGAGAAAGGTTGTAGAAAGCACAAATGTTAAGGTTGATGAACCATTGGAGAATTTAGTTGAAGTTCATGGATATGTCAGATGAACCTAATTGCAAAGAAGAAGAAGAAAAGGTTGAAGAACAAGAAATGCATAACGAAGAGGAAGAAGCTCCAAAAAAGGCTCCTAAAACCCCTAAGTATATGCAAAATAATCATTCTGAAGATCAGATCATTGGAGACAAGAGGAAAGGTATATTGACAAGAAGCAAAGCTGCTGAAGTTGAGGTAAATTATTGCTTACTTTCTAAAATTGAACCTAAGACAGTGAGTGAGGCATGTAAGGATGAATATTGGATGAAAGCAATGAATGAAGAACTCATGCAAACTAAAAAAAATCAAACTTGGGAATTGGTTCCTAGACCAACAAACAAGAATGTAATTGGAAGCAAGTGGTTTTTTGAGGAATAAACTAAATGAGAATGGAGAGTGATAAGAAACAAGGAAAGGATTGTGTGTAAGGGTTACTCACAAGTGAAAGGTATAGAATTTCAGGAGACACTTGCTCCGGTGGCTAGAATGGAAGCTATCAAAATGTTTTTGGCATTTGCTGCTTATCAGGACTTCAAGGTTTACTAGATGGATGTGAAGTCTGCTTTCCTAAATGGAGAGTTGGAAGAAGAATTTTACATGGAGCAATTGGAGGGATTCTAGTTGTTAGATCAACCAAATATGGTTTGTAGATTGAAAAAGGCTTTATATGGCTTGAAGAAAGCTCCCAAAGCTTGGTATGCAAGGTTGGGAAAATATTTGATTCAACAAGGTTTCAACAAAGGTACTATATATAACAATCTTTATTTCAAAATTGAAGATGAAAGGATCTTGATATTAGTTGTGTATGTGGATGACATTATCTTTGGAGGAAATGAAACTATGTGTAAGATGTTTGTTGAAGAAATGTAGAAAGAGTTTGATATGTATATGTTTGGTGAGATGAATTTCTTCCTTGGACTACAAATCAATCAAACAAACAAAGGGATTTTTATTTCACAATCCAAGTATGCAAAAGAAATGTTGAAGAAGTTTGGGATGGACGGTTCCAAACCGGTATGCACTCCTATGGTAACTGGCTGCAAATTGAGTAAGGATGATGATTCACCTAAGTTGATCGAAGCAATTATAGATCCATGATTGGTGGACTGTTGTATCTAACTACTACCAGTCCATATATCATGTGTATAGTTTGTCTTGTGGTTAGATTTCAAGAGGATCCTAAATAAACACATGTTGTAGTTGTCAAGAGGATATTTAGATATGTAAAAGGCACTCCAGATTTTGGCTTATGGTATCCTAAGGATACTGACTTTACACTAAGTGCTTATATAGATGCAGATTGGGTAGGGTGTGCTAATGACAAAAAAGTACAAGTGGTGGCGCATTCTCTCTTAGATGCATATTGGTGTCATGGTTAAGTAAAAAGCAAGATTCAATTTCCTTATCCACTGCAGAGGCTAAGTATATTGCTGCAACATCTTGTTGCACACAAGTTTTGTGGATGAGGCATACATTAAAGGATATCAAAGTTATGTATTCATTGATCCCATCCCTATTTTTTGTGATAATACAAGTGTATTTAACATTTCAAAGAATCCAGTGATGCACTCAAGGAAAAAACATATATCAATCAAATATCACTATTTGAGAGAGAAGGTCATGGAGAATGAAGTAAAGCTTGAGCATGTACCTACAAAGGATCAGATTGTTGACATATTTACTAAGGCTCTTCCTAAAGATAGTTTTGAGTATCTCCGAGAGAAGTTGGGGGTTATTTCCCCTCCTTTCTTGAACTAGATGCATATGGAGATGCATCAGTCTAGTGGATCTATGGATCTATCCTCTTTCTGGATTGATGTTTGGTAGCTACCTCTTAGGGGGAGTAGGTAGTGTCATGTGTTGTCATTATGTAGATGATTGGGTGTACTCCTAAGGGGGAGCATTTTTTGCTAGTATAGATCTTGGTTCAATGCCAAAAGGAGAGAATAATGAAAAACATCTTTTTCCTTTGCCATTGATGTCAAAGGGGGAGAAAAAATATCATGTGAAAAAGCTTATTCAGTCAGAAGAGTTGCAAGAAAATTTGTTCAAAACTATTGTGTTGTCTTTGATGTTTTTTCACATCATGTGTTGCCATCAATGACAAAGGGGGAGATTGTTGAAAGTATAAAGTGTTTTCACTAGTTTAGAATGGTTGGTGTTGGCATTGATGTCAACTATGTGTAGAGGAAGTTGGTTATTGATTGTATATGTTGAGGATATTGAGAAAATTGTAATAAATAAGGTTTGTTGTTTGTGCATGGAGTTATCCTTATATTACTATGTATGGAAGTGTGTTAGAGTGAAGTAATGTACTGAAATGATGTCTCCAGTACTTGGTCTCCAAGTTCTTTTGAGAAAATTTGATAAATAGAGAAAATAGTGTCTTATTGGTATTCAGTGTATGCTCCGAGATGTGCTCCACATTTCTTCTATGTTGATTCTATGCGTTTGTAGATATGAGGTTTTGTTCATGGTTTTTGGTAGTTGCTATATCCAAAATTTGGGCTTCTAGATTGTTGTATAGTGCGAGATATTTTCACTAGTATGTGAACCAATTGTTCAGTGATGTTCTTTATCGTTTGGGAGAAATGTATTTTCTCCACATTTCTCCATAATTTGGATTTAGGCTATGAAAATCTAGAAAGATGTTTATAATGCTTTTATCTCTCTGTGTTCAAAGTTTTATTTGATTTGGTACAATACAGTGTAAGTTTCATTTATTAGTATGCAAACAAGGGTTATCAATTGTCCTGAGTTAAAGTAGTTGTTGATGTGAAGCTTGGTTGAAGTGGTTGATGAATCTTAAGTAATTCATGAACTGTTTTGGATTAATTTCAAGTGAATTATGTTGTTTGGAACTTCTAGCTTGATCTAAGGAAGCGTGTACTTAAATGTCTGTGGTGTTTTGCACCGGTATTGTCTGACCTTGTGTTTAACACTACATGTGAGGCTTGTAGAAGCATGTTGAAGGGTGTTGGGATCTATTTGGGTCCTAATTAAGGATTTATGTAGGTTGCTTTTGTTCCTATCCACCATGGGAATGTTTGGGTGCCAACCTATTTCAAATTTGAATGTATAACAACTAGTGGCTGATATTGGAGAGTTTTGAAGAAGAGGTTGATATAAATATGTACGAAAGAGTAAGAAGCAAGATAGATGTGAGATTGTTGCAAGTGAAGTGTAATGAGATGCGAGTTAGAGTAGAGCAGTGCGAGTTTCATGTTAGGGTTTCAAAGGCAGTGAGTTGAAGGCATCTGATATCTTTCATGTGAGACTACGAAAGTGTGCAAGAAATTATGGTGGAATCCTTGTTGCATTGAGAAGTGTTTATGTTTTTAACATTCTTCTTCTATCTTCTTGTATTCTTTCTGTGGCATTGAGCCCTGGCTGTGAGCCTTTTTGGACAGTGTGTCCTATTCTGGTAGTGAGCCTTTGTATTTAATTTTGGAATTCTTTATATTGTGAGCTAATCCTCATTGTGATTTTTCCCCCATTGGGTTTTCCACGTAAATCTAGTGTTCATATGTGCATGGTTTTTCTACTTTTAGTTTTTGTTTTTGCGTTTAATAATTAAACACATTAGCAGAGTAAAAGTTTTGTGAATGCTTGTAGATCTAACTTCTATTGAGGGTTTTAAAGGTTAAAATTGCTACAATTTATTCACCCACCTCTCAGTTGTCTTGTTCAACATCGCCCTAGTACTCATCAACCAACAAGTTTCCCTACTCCCAATCTAGATTGTTGTAAGGGGAGGGTAGATAGACTTGCAAGGGCAGCCATGCGAGGGTGGTACCCTCTGACTCTCCTACAATAAGGGCCAAGGAAGAAGGCCCCTCAAGGTCTTTTTCACCAAGATCTTGTGAAGAAAAAGTCATTGATTTTGTGAAAAGTGATGATAGAGCTAGGCTGTCATGCACCAAATTGAACATGCACTTTTCTGGAGTGCTATGTGTCAACTGGGTGGGAGAAGCACGAGGCACCCGAGAGAAATTTCTAGCATTAGGGAAAGGGGCAGTGACTAGCTTTGGGGAAGAGGGGGCCACCTCTATCACGAGGATGGTGCAGGCTAAGATAAAACTAATTTTCAAAGAAGGAAAACCCTTCTTTTGACCTCCACTCACAGTGAGGTCATCCTCTAGCTTGCGCTTCAATGGAGGATGCAAAATCCCCATAGAAGTAGAGATGGAGGAGGAAGAAGACAAAGCTGTAGTAGAAACCATCGTTGTACTTGACATGTCAATAGGCCTCGAGAAAGGAGGGATGTATGGGAGGGACATCAAGAGAGGGGGCTCCATGGAGGGAGTGATGAAAACTTGCACCCTTTTGGGGTGAGCATCATTAGGACCTACCGAGGGAGCCATAATCAAGACATAGGCAATGTGAACCGAGGTAGGAATATCAAAAGAAAGTGAAACAACAATAGAATATGCAAACACATACACCACTAGCTCCCCCTCCATTTTCTACAAGGCGACATGCTCTACGGCTAGATCCTATCACCTACACTTGTGCTCATGCACAAGCCGATTACGTCGATTGTGGGTACTAGAGGAGTGGCTCGAGAAGAGACTAGAGGCTACTGCTTAGCCACAAGAGTATCCTCCACAACCGTTTTCGATGGAAGGATGGTCTCCTAGGTAGAAGCAGGAGGAGGAATCACAAGAGAAAAAATAACTACAGGAGGAGAGACAGGAAAAGGCACCTCGACGTTGGGCCTCTTCTCATTCGTTGCCCTAGGGACAGGTGGAAGAATAGTAGGAGGCTGTGGAGGCCGAGAAGCAGAAATAACCCCATGAGAAGAATTCCCCTTACCATAGAAAGTGGGTTAGAGAACTATGGGTAGCATAGGGAGCTCAAAAAATTGACACTTTGCTTTCCACCATGTGGGCACTAGGAGTAGGAATCAAAGATGCCATAGTAGGATGAGAAGTAGAAGCAGATGGAACCATAGACACAGAAGGAGAAGGCTCTATAGCGTGAGCAAGCTTCCCATTTCCCTTTGGTGGGGTAGAAGAGGCAACTTGCTACTACGCTATCATGGAGGCTTTTACGAAGATAACATAAGGAGACATTGGATAGCTAAATTTCGGCACTGTGCCCCGAGTCTTGTATCTAACATAAGCTTGGTATAATAGATCTCCCTTAGGAGGGAGAGGTCCGACTAGAGCAAGCCAAAAGTGATCGAGAGAGAAGCCCCCACATGACACTAGGAGGTTATATCTAGTGTCATGCACCACGTGCACAATGCCTTCGTGGGGGAACTTTAAGCATTTGTGGATCACAGAGGCAACACCGTTCATAGAGGCTAGCCACAAAATGCCTAGCATGACTCTAAACAGGTCAGACTGTAGGATCACAACAATGGCACATCAACAGATTTGGGTCCAATTAAGACTGATAAAGAAATAATGCCTATAGGGGCAATAGAGAGACCATCGTGGGTACAAAGAGTGGTCTGTGACTCTTTGTATCTTATCCTTGTGTAAACTGTTTATAAACATGGTTTCCATCGGTATAACATTTACCTAACTCGTCAAATCAACTAAGATGCTAGTTATGGTGTTTCCATTAATTCGGGCAGGAATGTATAATGAGGAAGTCTCCTTGTTAAGAGGTACATCATGCGAGGTGAAATTTATATATAACATTGCACTCACATTTTCAGAAGGAGGGATACGCATGAATGAGACCATGTTCATGTACTTTGATGAAACTAGCTTGAAAGATGCAAAATATTGTGTAACTAGATTTGTAGACAGTGACCCACCTAGCTTCCGTTATCGTATGTCAAGGGCCCTTTCTAACTATGTACCGTAGGGTTGTGTGTTATGTTGTAAAGCTAGAAGCCTCATGAAACACAAACCTATGACACACCTAAGACACAAAAGAAAGATTCCTTAGACAAAGAAACAAAAACATGGACATTCACATTGGGTTCAACTAAAATGTAGAGTAAGGGGATTCGTCACCCCCAAGGCTCTAGGTCATGAGAGAGCCTCAAGGAATGAATTGCCCTAAACTACCTTAGATTGAGCAATAGGTAAAGAAAGAAGAAACAGGTTGAAAAGGAAGGGTGAACAGGGCTTTGTTTCCCTTTTACTAACAATAGGTGTTTTCAGAAAGCAGGTGAGTAGATTGCAAGGGTCTTGGACTACGATTCAGATAGTTCTCTGTCTAAGGATGACAGTGTAGGAACCAAACTTCAACGTGCCGCACTAGAGTCTTAGAGAGGCATTGGTGTCCTGTACAAAGAAAGGGTCGGATGACAGTTAGAAACGCATAAGCTCTGCTTACGACTCAAATATTAGAGTTTTGCAATTTAATAGGAAAATGTAGAAATAAGCTGTACAACAAAAATAATACTATAAAGCTATTCTAATAATGAAATGACAAAGAAAGAGAGAGAGATCCAACTCACGTACGATCCAATTCTCTAGCTATAGCTCCAAGTGAACGAACCTGCACCTACACACATAGAGACAAGAAAAGTGTTGGGTTGTGTTTTGAGGTCTGCCTTAGTTAAACCCCCATTTTGGTGTTCTCACCTCCATGGACAACCAGTATACAACGATATGAAGAAAAGCAATGAAAGGGAGAATAAAAATGACACAAGGAGTAGAGAGCAATGACAACTTGAATGCTACTCTACAAAACTGACGATGTAAGTAATTGAAAAGATACAATATCACCATCACTCCTATAAGTGCTCAAGGCCATTAGAGGAAGGAGAAAGATGATACCACCATGCCAAGGAGGTAGAGCTTCATAAACCTAGAACGACGATGGTGTTGAAGCAAAGAGAAGCTGTAGAGACCAAGTAGAAAGCTAGTAGTAGTAGGATAGAGTGAGAGTGAAGCAAGAATGATCAAGAAGTGTTAGAATGAGAGAATGAGCGTGAGAGTGAAAGGATCAACATGAGAGAGTGAGCTAGAGTGAAAAGAATGAAGTTTGAATTGATAAATGGAGGCAAAGAGTCAACAAGAGACGTTACCTTTGTAGGCAATCATGAAGTGTAACGTTTATGTAGATTCTAAATGCATGAATCTATCAAGATGACAATACGACATGCAGATTTTTGCATGACGCGCACGTCCCTAACAAAAAATTCCTCCATCGACACAAAATGATAGGGACATGTGGGAAGACCAGGATGAAGACAATGGGTTTTTACATCATCGAATTTGTAATGCTAAAGTAATTTGAATTCAATAGAGAATTCAAATTTACAATACTAGGTAAGTAGAAACCTACAAGTATTATAGACAAATCTAGATAAAATTACAAAACTTGTAAAAAGAGTTGTTTGTATCCAAAAATTCTATTATCTTATTCAAAAATGAGTTTTATACATCTATTTGGAATCCCAACAGTCTCCAAACTCCAATAAATATGAAATGAACAGTTTTTCCATAAAAACAAATATAAAAAACTACAAATTTTCAAAAAACTAGGAAAATATTTACCCCAACTTGGTGGGGTCATAACTTTCTTTCTCAATGCTCAAAATTCAAATATGTTTACATCGTTGGAGAGGTCTCCAAGAGAACTAATTTTAGTACGACCAATTCTTTGCTATTCATTGTAAAGGACTGACAAAAGTTTTGAACCCAAATTCTTCTCTGAAGACCTCCAAAAATGTGACTTACTATAACCTAGAAAATACCAAAAAATCTGAAAAAATGGATTTTTAGTTTTTTATAGTTTTGTCACCTCCAAATTGTCCTAGAACATCCTCAAACTACTCTAGATCATAAAGTGAACGTAAATTAATGGGAACTTTGCGTAGGTGCAAATTTACATCATTACAAGAATATATAATTTAAATAAAATAACTATGTTAGTAGGAATGGGGAAACTATAAGACTAAGGAAAAAAGAGTGAAATAATAAAGGTCAACAAAAGTAATAAAGTACAACAAGAGAAGGTAGGAAAATTTTAATTGCATCAATGTGGACTAGAAGACATGAAACAAAAGGTGTGAAATTAAAAAGAATCCCTCGAAGAGGGAATGCCAAACTAGAGGGTAAAAGTAAAAGTATGGTGTTATAAGAAATAGAGAATTCCCTAATGTGCATAATTATAAGGATTTAGTTAAGAATTGTGGGCTACAATGAATGTAAAAAGATAAAGGAGACAAATGAATTAGGAAAAGTCACAAAGACCTAGGACTATTAGAGAATGAGAATGGAAGAATGTGTATAGTGACTGATAACTATGAAGTGATAAAAAATATGACATATTGGAAAAAAATATATACATGATAATAAAGGAAAAGGAATGAAACTCCACAATACTAGGGAATGGATGACATTTTGATTGGATAAGCGGGACAAATGATGCAAAGTTATTGATTTTGAGATAATTTTGTTCAAATGAATAAACTAAGGTTATAGTCCCTTAGAAGGATTCATAGCACTAAATTGAGATGGATGGATTAAGAACTAAATTAATAGGAGTAAGATAGATTATTGTTAATGAGAATAATATGATGGGGATTAAAGTAAGGGTTCAAATAAGATTCAACTAATAGGGAAAGAAAGAGGAAATTTGGTTTAAAAAGAGTTTGAGGAGGGGAAGAAGGAAAAAATTGAAAGGAATTTACAATATATGTGTTGTTTATAAAGTCCTCCATATTATTAGAAGAATTAAATAGAACAACCCTTATTGATATGTAGTTCATAAGATTCAAATGGATAAGACTTTGGCCATACACAGGTCACAGGTCAATGGGTGACCAAAATTAGGTGGGCCTAATTGGGCCTAATCGTAGCTTAAATTTGATGGTCTAACCTTGCCTTCAACAAATTTTTTAATGACGATTATCTATTCAAAAGTACCCTTAAAACATTATGATATATATCTTAGTGTAAGTAAAATTATATATAAATCAAATATATATATCATTATAATTCTATATAAATTTTGACAGTCTATCCAAAAGATCTCCTTTCACCTAATGCAATCTTCTTAAAATTTTGATTGTATATTAGGCAAAAATCTCTAAATACGGTCATACGGCCATCAAATTTAAGCCCTGGGCCTAATCATAACTTGTCAGACATTCAATAGAATAGCATATATAAACAAGTAGGGAGTCCTATAATCCCGTCTCATATCTACTTTCAGGTTTGCTTGCAGGTCTGCAACTAATGGCGCCGGCTACAAATAATGCGGGACAGAGGCGAATGAGCCATGCAATGGCGGAGCGAAGATCGTCCAACGCAGATTCTTTTGCGCATGAAATATTCCTACAAAGAAAGGGCGCGATTATTTTTGTGAATTTGATAAAACTTGGCATTAAAACAGAAACAACCAAAAAACATACCAAAATTGCCGGCAGTCTTTGGAAAGAATTGTGTTTTATCCACGAAAAACTGCAGTTGTATATTTTCGCCCCCCAACAGCAGTTAAATTTGAATGGTGAGAGAGTGAGCAGCAATTTAATTCGCAGTTATGGAGTATCCATGGCATCCATTTCCCTTTCTGATTATAAATATAATTAGCAAATGCATTTAACACATAATAAATCAGCTTTCTGACGAAGGTATCCGGACAGCAGGCAGGTTTAGCGGCGTGAGATCATTTTATCTTAAAATGATAAAATTGCACATTTCCACTTCAAAAATTGTATTGGAAACCCATTAATCCTCAAAACAAACAGTAGAGATCGGTGCATTCTAGGGCACTTTTCAAAGAATTTCACGTAGAGTACATTTTGGATTGCATGTACGATTGTTCAGTGGTTTTTGATGTTTCTATCAAATATTTGTGTGTTTTGTTTCAACGAGGATCGTGTGGGCATGAATATATTTTACTGAGTGCTTCCTGTGGTTGATTTTTGTGTCCGCAAGATCGGTGACTAGAAGATTTAACAATGTTTGGATCCAATCGTATGTATCTCGATCCTTCCAATCCTATTTTAGCAATTTTGAACAAAATTAGGGCAGCTTCGGGATGAATTTGGATGATTTTTAGTGATTTTATATTGATTTTAAATGGGGCTTGGGTGAAATTGAATGGATTAGTTGTATTCTTAGTTTGGGGGAAAGTTGGTCTGTACCTGGTTTATTTGTGGATAGAGAATTTAATAATGTTTTGGCTCTGCTCATGTGTTGCTATTGATTGTTTTTTCTGTTTTCTTGTGAACAGCATTTGGGCAACCTGGCACGAGTCCTTTTGGGGCACAACCATCTTTTGGACAACACAATAGTGCAACTAATTATCCTTTTGCAGCAAGGCCTTTTGCGAGTACAAGTCCTTTTGTTGCAGCAACACCAAGTCCCTCACCATTGGCCACTCCAGCATTTGGTGCATCGTCTGCACCTGCTTTTGGTTCCAACTCCAGTCCATTTGGTGGTATGTTTCTTACCATTTTAATTTTAAAAAGTTCGAGATTTTTTCTGATTCTAAATTAGATTGTTTCAAAAAGTCTTCCATTTTAAAGACAGTAATCTATCAAACCCTGACCGTATCATGCTTTCTTTTGCATTCAAATTTAGGCCAATGAAATCATTGAACAACATTTGCAGTTGAGAATTCTTGTCTGTCTCTTAATCCTTGGTTAGGACAAATCCTTTTGGTGTGTATTTAGGTAACCAAAGAAACTACTTGACTTTTGCAGTTTACAGCTCTGTTGATTCTTCTTGCAATTGAGGTTAATTTCTAGCTTACCCATCCTTCACCAACTGGTACATGCTTCCTGCTGGTCAATTTCTCTTCAGCCACAAACTGGACTTTTATCATCCTTTTAAGCATGTATTGGCATTTGAGTTTGATTTCCTTGGCTAAAAATTAAATGCCTCACAATTCCTTTCACCCTACTAATGAAAGAGAGCAAGTGAAATAACCTTCAAATGTTGTCTTCAATTGTTATGTATTTCTCCACTCCTAACAAAACCCATTAAGCTATAGGAATACTCAATTCATTTCCTTTCATTCAATTTTTAACATATACTGGAAAAAAACAGGAACACTGGTAAATGCTTATTTGGAAGTTGTTGATGAAAACTCATATCAGCTTCTTTATGGTTTTCATGTTCTTTTACATATGAGCTGAGTATAAAATGAACAAAACTTTAAGGATGGTAACCTTGTTAGATTCAAGAAACTCTGTCTTGTCTATATTTCTTTACCTATCCTGGATAGGCAACAAAGGTGTCATTAATGTTTGAAATTATGCATTATTTTACCTACAACTCCTGTTTGGATGACATAATTAAGGGTCATATAATGTGGTTTTTAAATGCTACATAAATCTCCACTAAACTAGAAATTCTCAATTAGTTAAACAACGTAAATTTAATGGTTACCATGAGATTATTAAAGAAGAGGAAATGATCTTTTCAATCTTGTTTATTTTGTAGATTAATAAATTATAGAAGTATATTATGTATTGAGTTTGGTTGTTAGAGAATAAAAAATTGAAAATTTTCTCTTTTTTTTCAGGTAAGACATTTGTTGCCACAAGGAAAAAACTTAAAAATTGAATAAGATAATTCATTTTTGTAATATTAACAATATAGGTCTATGTACATCTCCAAAAAAGTGGTAAATTGCAGTACTTTATTTCACAATTATTGTTTATTGTAATATGGTTCATCTTGGTGTAGATAGACGTCTTTCAGGATATTTGTTTGTCTGCAATTTAGTGTTATGCCATATGGTGTCAAAATGTGTTTGTGATAACTGATGACATAAAATTGTGTTTTCTGATATTTCAATTCTCAATCTGGTTATATAAAATTTTGCAGAATTTTTGTGATGAAACACGGCATTCTTTTATTTTATAGAACCTGGTAATATGGTCTGTATTTGAAGCTCATTTAATAATCATACTTTGAGTAAGATTGAAGATCATTAGCCAGAATTTAGGTCATTGTATTGTCAATTGATGAACTTAAATTATAATTGTGATTTTATCTTGACTCCTTTTGTCTTATGCAGCAGGATCCGTATTTGGGCAAAAGCCTGCGTTTGGAGGATTTGGGTCACCCAGTGCTGCTCAGTCAAGTCCTTTTGGAAGTAATTTTGGTCAAACACAACCAGCTTTTGGTAGTCATCCATTTGGTGTCACTAGTCAACCAGCTTTTGGTTCCACGTCAAATCCTGCATTTGGTGAAACAAGCAATCCTGATTTTGGATTTAGTAAATATTCATCGTCTTCTCAATCGGCTAATGCTTTTGGTGCAGCATCAACCCCAGCATTTGGGAGCAGCCCATCAACATTTGGTAAGCATGATTTTTTGTGTGCTCCTATATGTTGTAATTCAATATATGTGCTGACCTTTGAATGATCCACGTGTGCAACAAAGGTGTCATTAATGATTGAAATTATGTATTATATTACCTACAACTCCTGTTTGGATGACATAATTAAGGGGGCATATAATGTGGTTTTTAAATGCTACATAATCTCCACTAAATTAGAAATTCTCAATTAGTTAAATAGCATAAATTTAATGGTTACCATGAGATTATTAAAGAAGAGGAAATGATCTCTTCAATCATGTTTTTTTCGTAGATTAATAAATTAGAGAAGTATATTATGTATTGAGTTTGGTTGCTAGATAATAAAAAATTGAAAATTTTCTCTATTTTCTTAGGTAAGACATTTCTTGCCACAAGGAAAAAACTTAAAAATTGAATAAGATAATTCATTTTTGTATATTAACAATATAGCTCTATGTACATCTCCAAAATTTGTGGTAAATTGCAGTACTTTATTTCACAATTATTGTTTATTGTAATATGGTTCATCTTGGTGGAGATACATGTCTTTGAGGATATATGTTTTTCTGCAATTTAGTGTTATGTCATATGGTGTCAAAATGTGTTTGTGATAACTGATGACATACAATTGTGTTTTCTGATATTTCAATTCTCAATCTGGTTATATAAAATTTTGCAGAATTCTTGTGATGAAACACGACATTCTTTTATTTTATAGAACCTGGTAATATGGTCTGTATTTGAAGCTCATTTAATAATCATACTTTGAGTAAGATCGAAGATCATTAGCCAGAGTTTAGGTCATTGTATTGTCAATTGATGAACTTAAATTATAATTGTGATTTTATTTTGACTCCTTTTGTCTTATGCAGCAGGATCCATATTTGGGCAAAAGCCTGCGTATGGAGGATTTGGGTCACCAAGTGCTGCTCAGTCAAGTCCTTTTGGAAGTAATTTTGGTCAAACACAACCAGCTTTTGGTAGTCAACCATTTGGTGCCACTAGTCAACCAGCTTTTGGTTCCACGTCAAATCCTGCATTTGGTGAAACAAGCAATCCTGATTTTGGATTTAGTAAATATTCATCGTCTTCTCAATCGGCTAATGCTTTTGGTGCAGCATCAACCCCAGCATTTGGGAGCAGCCCATCAACATTTGGTAAGCATGATTTTTTGTGTGCTCCTATATGTTGTAATTCAATATATGTGCTGACCTTTGAATGATCCACGTGTGCAACAAAGGTGTCATTAATGATTGAAATTACGTATTATTTTACCTACAACTCCTGTTTGGATGACATAATTAAGGGGGCATATAATGTGGTTTTTAAATGCTACATGAATCTCCACTAAATTAGAAATTCTCAATTAGTTAAATAGCATAAATTTAATGGTTACCATTAGATTATTAAAGAATAGGAAATGATCTCTTCAATCATGTTTTTTTCGTAGATTAATAAATTATAGAAGTATATTATGTATTGAGTTTGGTTGTTAGAGAATAAAAAATTGAAAATTTTCTCTTTTTTTCAGGTAAGACATTTCTTGCCACAAGGAAAAAACTTAAAAATTGAATAAAATAATTCATTTTTATAATATTAACAATATAGGTCTATGCACATCTCCAAAAAAGTGGTAAATTGCAGTACTTTCTTTCACAATTATTGTTTATTGTAATATGGTTCATCTTAGTGGAGATACACGTCTTTGAGGATATATGTTTTTCTGCAATTTAGTGTTATGCCATATGGTGTCAAAATGTGTTTGTGATAACTGATGACATAAAATTGTGTTTTCTGATATTTCAATTCTCAATCTGGTTATATAAAATTTTGCAGAATTCTTGTGATGAAACACGGCATTCTTTTATTTTATAGAACCTGGTAATATGGTCTGTATTTGAAGCTCATTTAATAATCATACTTTGAGTAAGATTGAAGATCATTAGCCAGAATTTAGGTCATTGTATTGTCAATTGATGAACTACTTAAATTATAATTGTGATTTTATTTTGACTCCTTTTGTCTTATGCAGCAGGATCCATATTTGGGCAAAAGCCTGCGTTTGGAGGATTTGGGTCACCGAGTGCTGCTCAGTCAAGTCCTTTTGGAAGTAATTTTGGTCAAACACAAGCAGCTTTTGGTAGTCAACCAGCTTTTGGTTCCACGTCAAATCCTGCATTTGGTGAAACAAGCAATCCTGATTTTGGATTTAGTAAATATTCATCGTCTTCTCAATCGGCTAATGCTTTTGGTGCAGCATCAACCCCAGCATTTGGGAGCAGCCCATCAACATTTGGTAAGCATGATTTTTTGTGTGCTCCTATATGTTGTAATTCAATATACGTGCTGACCTTTGAATGATCCTTGTGTTTAAACGTTTTTCTTTTCTTGTTGGATCTGTGGCATCTATAATTTTTATATTCTCTATTAATGTAGTGCCAGTTGTTAGCCTGTGTACATTTCTAATTCAGGGATTTTGGACGTTTTTATAATTCATTGTATGTTTTCTAATTGTTTCTTCTCACTATCCCAGATTTTGGGCAAACATCATTTGGTGGACAGCGTGGAGGTATCAGAGTAGCACCATACAATACCACTAATGAGATAGATAGTGGCAGCAGTGTCAGTGGGCAAATGATGACTCCTCGAAAACTCCTTTCTATATCAGCTATGGCACAATACAAGGAGAAGAGTCACGAGGAACTAAGATGGGAGGAGTATCAATCGGGTGACAAAGGTATATATCAAGAATTCTGATTATTGTTATTATTTGGTCTTGGTTGTTGCAAAAGGCAGTCTTAAACTAATCAGTTGTATAATGCAGGTGGGCCAAATCCTGCAAGTCAACAACCTGCAGGTGGTCTTTTTTCATGGCCAACACAATCTAGCCCCTTTGGCCATACAACACCATCACCATCTGCCTTTGGCCGGACAACACCATCACCATCATCAACACCAGCCTTCGGAGGGGCATCTTCTGCCTCTCCTTTTGGCACACCAAGTTCTCCAGCATCTGGTGCAACCCTTTTTGGCCAAGCTTCTCAGCCTGCATCTTTGTTTGGTTCAACTCTATCATTAGCGTCAAGTCCTGCATTTGGATCAAGTACCCCATTTGGAAACATTCAGTCACTTGGCCAGAGCACGCCAACCTTTAGCCAGTCCCAACCAGCATTTGGCCAGTCACAACCAACATTTGGTCAGTCTGCACCAGCATTTGGCCAGTCCGCACCATCTGCCTTTGGCCAAACAATACCATCACCATCAACAGCACCAGCCTTCGACGGGGCATCTTCTGCCTCTCTTTTTGGCTCATCAAGTTCTCCAGCTTTTGGTGCAACACCTTTTGGTCAAGCTTCTTAGCCTGCATCTTTGTTTGGTTCAACTCCATCATCAGTGTCAATTCCCGCATTTGGATCAAGTACCCCATTTGGAAACATTCAGTCACTTGGCCAGAGCATGCCAACCTTTAGCCAGTCCCAACCAGCATTTGGCCAGTCACAACCAACATTTGGTCAGTCTGCACCAGTATTTGGCCAGTCCGCACCATCTGCCTTTGGCCAAACAATACCATCACCATCAACAGCACCAGCCTTCGAAGGGGCATCTTCTGCCTCTCTTTTTGGCTCATCAAGTTCTCCAGCTTTTGGTGCAACACCTTTTGGCCAAGCTTCTCAGCCTGCATCTTTGTTTGGTTCAACTCCATCATCAGTGTCAATTCCTCCATTCGGATCAAGTACCCCATTTACAAATACTCAGTCATCTAGCAAGAGCACGCCGGCCTTTGGCCAGTCCCAACCAGCATTTGGTGAGTCTGCACCAGCATTTGGCCAATCCACACCGACTTTTGACCAGAGCATGCCGGCCTTTGGCCAGTCCCAACCAGCATTTGGCCAGTCACAACCAGCTTTTGGTGAGTCCGCACCAGCATTTGGCCAATCCACACCAGTTTTTGGTCAGAATACCCCTGCCTTCGAGCAATCTGCAAATGCTTTTGGCCAGACAATACCTGCTTTTGGAAGTAACTTGTTTTGCAATAGCACAACATCAATGATGTCACAGAGCAAACCAGTAGGCCTTATACAGTCAATGGTATGTTTGATGAAAATTTTCTGTTTAAGTTAGCACAATTTAATTTTTTTTTCTGCTAGCAACTTCATTCATATATAGGTTTTTTTACTGCATGCTTTATGTTTTGAGCATCAATTTTGTCTACAATTGTTGTGCATTGAATGTTATGGTTCAAGCAGAGTTTATGTCTTAATGTTTGGTTTTATATGAATTTGCAGCCTTCCTTGTTTGGTGGATTCCAAAATCCTACACCCACTCAGACACAGGATGGTGCATTTTCCTTCGGTAATTTTGGTCAGCCACAAGCAGCAGGTATGTGGAATTCAATATGGCGAGGCACTCGGGTATTTTGTGTGTGTAGTTTGATTCATGTTTCATAGTCATTCATGATGTATTGGGTTGTGAGATTTGACATGCTTTTTCTTGTGGATTCTATCAGTTGCTTCTAATAGTTTTGGTGCTGCATCAATTCCAGCCTTTGGGCAGACCACTTTTGGACAACTGTGAGATTCTGTGACTATTGTCTTGCTTGAAATGCTTAGAAAAATCAATCATTAAATATAATTTACTTATTCCCATCTTCTCTTGTTACAGTGCTCAACAGAACATGATGGTTATGACACCACAGCCGGTTTATAATCCTTTTGGAACTCTCCCACCAATGCCTCAGATGTCTATTGGCTGGAGTGCAGGATCTTCTCCATCTATTCAATATGGAATATCTACCATGCCTGTAACCAATGATTTCAACAGAGTTGTTGCATATATATTATTTTTATTTGATTACTTTATGCATAGCTAAATGATTATGTATGTAGGTAAATGAAAAACCTACTCAAGTAAGGTCATCCCTGTTACGTCCACAGTATATAGCTCCAAGGCCAAGGATCCAGATGCATTCACAAAGATATAATTCTAAAAAGGATGGTCCCATGGTAAATAAACTTGACCTATTATTACAAATATTTTTGGTTTACCATCTGATTCTGTATTTTATTCCTGAATTTTAAATTTAACCTTGTTCAAATTTTTGTTGCTGCAACACAGGTATCACTTTTCAGCACTGGTTTAGAATTACCAAGCAATCCAAAGGCAGATGCCATGTTCTTCATCCCAAGGGAAAATCCAAGGGCACTATTTATTCGACAGCCTGAGCAGTCTTCTCCCTCAATGGTGTGCAAGCCAGCTGTTAACTTGAAGGAAATGGCTGTTCCTATTAATGATCATGGTTAGGCCTTATATAAGTTTAGATTTATTATACTGAAATATTTTCCTTATATAAGTTTGGATTTATTATATTGAAATATTTTCCTTTATAAGTTTGGATTTATTATACTGAACTATTTTCCTTATTAGTTATTAGAGTTTGGATTTATTACATTTAGCTGTTTATTCTTGAGTTTTGATTCATTTTGTAAAAATTGAAACATTATTAATCAGTATGTTGTTTGGCCATCTTGCTGCTATCTGATGCATTTTGTATCCATTTTCAGGAACTGTGGGACAAAATAGCAATGGGACTTGGTTATTTGAAAATGATGCATTTGCACAGGAACCTGAAAGTAACTTTTCTAACCTTAATAGCCAAAGTAATCTTTGGATATAATATGGTACAGCTTTCTGTGATTAAATGCAAGGAAGTTTTATTTTGAAGTTTTCAGCTTTTGGGATTTGTTGTTTTCCAGATGCCAAAGAAAATTGGCCAGGTGGTGTAGAGGATGCAAACATTCAGAACAATATGGTTTCCTCGAAGCTAGTTGATGGTCCTGTAAAATCATCTTCCAGACAGAATGGTTCTAGCAAGGAGCATAATCATAGAGGAAATGGTTATATATCATTCTCTGGCCATAGAGCTGGTGAAGCTGCTATTGTTCATGAGTACGGTGCAGACATTGAAGACCTGATGCCCAAACTTCGACATTCTGACTACTATACTGAACCAAATATACAAGAACTTGCGGCAAAAGAATGTGCTGAACCAGGTTATTGCCGCCGGGTTAAGGACTTTGTTGTTGGAAGGAAAGGCTATGGGTCTATTAAGTTTCCTGGAGAAACTGATGTTAGGCGGCTGGATTTAGAGAGTATAATTCAATTTCATAAGTGTGAGGTTCTTGTCTATATGAATGAAAGGAAAATGCCACCTCCAGGACAGGGCCTTAACAAACCGGCAGAGATAACCTTGTTAAAATTTAAATGTGTTGACGAGAAGACAGGTCAGCATTGTACGGAGGGTGTGGCAGTGGACGAATTTGAGAAATGGTTGAAAAGAGAAAGCAAAGAGGAGGGGGCAGAATTTATATCATACAATGCTATTAAAAGAGAATGGAAATTTCGTGTGAAACATTTCAGTAAATGCGCTCTTGGTGAAACTGGCTTTTGGAGGATGTGGAGAAATTTGAGAGAATGCTCAGAATATCTGAAGAGCAAGATGTGGAATAACCTTATATATAATAAATTGAAAGATATCCTTCTTTAGATATTTATTAGTTCCTGCTGAAGGCAGAATACTCATGCATCCGTTGCATGCAATTTTTTTCATTAGTTTAGCCAATCATTACATAGAATTAAATCATTTGAGCAAAACTTCTATAGTTTGTATTTAATTTTCTATTTTAAATAATTGTAAAAATTTCATTTGTCTTTTTTTAATTGTTTCATATTGGGAACAGTCAGTACAAAACTCAATTTTTTTAAAAAAATTACATCTACGTTGATCTAATTCATTGAATCAAATGTCAACTATATAAATTATGATCACTATTGAATACATAATAGATTTTGACCTTATTGTATATCTATTAAATAACTTCCACATGGTAGTTTAATATAGATAAGGAAAATAATGAACTAGGCCCGTCTACAGTCTTTTCCTTCTAATTGGATCTCTGTCTGTGTATGCTATTCTCTCTTTTCCAATGGCGTTTTCACTCTCACCATGCTGCATACCATGCTGCATTCTGCAACATCTATCTTTTCACCTTCTGCTTTTTCTTTAGCACTTTGTAATAGAATTTGCAATGCCCATTTATTAAAGAAGGGTATAAGTTTTTTGAGTTTAAGAGTAGTGTTGTGACCTTTTTTCACACATCGCCCCATCGCTGATGGGGACCCCCAGTTGCCTGCTAGTTTTTAGGGTTCTGTCTCCTTGCAACGGTTACGAGAGATCACTTTGCTAAGAGTTTCAAGTCAGTTTGCCGAGAGTTGCCCGAGCCGAGTCAATAATTCATGCTTGAATCAGTGCGTAGACATCATGAAAGCGCTCAAAAGGCCCAAGAGACGAAGATCGACTGTGAATTCGGCCAATTCTGAGGCTTCCTATTTTTTAGGAAAAGTTGCTTTTTCGATTTTTCATTTTTGGCATTTTTGGACCAAACAACGTTCCCTATTTTTTAGGGTTTGCTTTTTCTATTTTTTGAAAGTTTCTATTTT
>VDFB02348576.1:32165-116070 GCA_007258455.2 Sequoia sempervirens
GCTTTGAGAGATGTCAACTGGAAGGGGACATGACAGGGGGGCTGTTTCTGGGTTCCTTGGGACCAGTTCAGTTTTATTGGCGTATAATCCCTGGTTGAGATGATGGTTTGCTAGCAGTCTGCAATCCCAGCTACAGGTGTTCGAAGGAGAATTTGATCAAGCTAGGATGGTTTGCTCGCAGTCTGCAATCCCAGCTACAGGTGTTCGAAGGAGAATTTGATCAAGCTAGATTTGTTTGGAAGACTGGCTGCCTGTTGATGCATCTTCTCTTTATGGATTCAACACTTTTGAGGAGAGATGGCTTCAGCTCTGTGGCTGTATTGGCACTATCTTCTTGGTTCAGTTTCCTTTAGTGCCTACATCTTTGGTTTAAGCCTCCAGCAATGGTGACAAATGCTCAGTTTGTTATGGTTGTCTATAGCCATGTCTAAATCTTTTTAACTATGACTTCTGTTAAGCAGTGCTCTTGTTTGTTTTGTTGTTCTGTAAGTGAACAGGTAATAGCTTGATTTCTGTTTTAAATACATGTTATGGTTATGGCTGCCATTAGCTGTAGTCCTTGATTGTTCAACTGTGTCTGTTAATCTTAGACTGCTTTCCAGTGGTTTTTAAAATCATACAAATAAAATTGATTTTAAAGGGAATGGTTTTTAAAATAGAATCTAATTTTAACAAGAGTAAAACATATATCCTTGCCGCTAGAAAAACTCAGTACACGTGGTTTTTTACTGCATTAACTGAGCTGAATGAAATGTTGTCATATTTTCTTGACAAAATTGATGATAAAACGTTTCACCGTGGGTTAGCCCACATGATGGGTAGTCAAAGTTGGTTGATCATACCTGCAGCCCATGTTAAATACATTAATCTTGATGCTAGCTAATTAGCTTTTTGTGAAAGAAAATGAGTTTCAACACCCCAATTAATTCAGTTGCACAGTGTACGATGCAATATACCTACTTGAATATAGTTGTTTCAATATTTCTTATTTTATATCCATATTCTAGTACTCTTCAAAATTTGATGGCATCCATTATTCAAATTTGGACGCCTCAGTTTATAAATTGTAAAACTCTTGTATTAATTAAAACACATGTAAAACACCCATAAAGTATTACTAGTTTTTGGTATGCAAATTTTTGACTTCTGGCTGTAATATGGACAACACATGCTGGCTATTCTGTTTTTATATCAGAAGCTGTAAAAAGCCTTCATTGTTGGTTGCACAAGAAGTTTTATTATATTTTGACATGTAGATTGATATATTTTGTTAATTTAAATTTAATTTGTATATTCATTTGCTGGGCTGGTAATGTATAAGCATTTGTTTGAGTTGCACATAGTTGTCCCCTGTTTTTCATTTAAAGCTGCAACATTGATTGGTTTTGTATAAATTTATTTTATTGCTTCTTGGTTGGAAATTCCAGAGCTAAACTCTACATCACTATCACCAATGGCTTTTGATTATTTCGAGTGAATATCTGTGTATGAAAGTGAATATCTGAAAGACTTTTCTAAGGTTATATAAATATGTCAATGTTTTGTATGAACTAGATGTTTTATATGTATATATGTAGGTTATTGTTTATATGCTTAAAATATAAACTTTTTTTTTATCGATTATCTGTATTAATCAATATTGAACTTCATTTATGTTACACAACTAAATGTAAAACTTAATTGTATACTTATTTATTACCAGTTATACCCAAGTGTAATGATTGAGAATCGTTGTAGTTGGGGCTTTAATTTTATAGTTCCTCTTCATCAATTATTTGAGTCTTCTTAACTTTGACATCTTTTTGAATGTTTTAATGGTGCAAACTCTAATTACTCACATTTATTGACAATATATTATATTTCTCAAGTGGACCTCCCCCATTGTCCTAAACTTGATCTGCCATATACCCTATTATGACACATGACATTTATTTTTTTAATTATACTTGATTTATTAACTATTGCCTTCCTTTCTTATATTTATTTCTTTAATCTCAATCTATGCTCACAAATAGGAGAACAAATACATTATAATAGACACATGATTTTTTGAAATCAAATCATGATTTCTGTTTAAAATGCCCCCAAAATCTAAAACTCCAATATTTTTAGATCTATTTTTTGCTTACTGTGAATAGATAGAAGTAGCAGAAGTAGGGAGATTGGTTTTGGTTCGTCTCATTTAAAAAAATATATGCTTGGGTAGCGTTTTCTAATATTTTTCTTGCAAATTCTGACCATTTTTTCTTGTCGGCAACATTGTCAGCATGACACAGTTTGTGCAGAATCTTGAGGTAAGTCACTTGACATAGTTTCATTGAGTTTTCTGGGAATCTGTACGTGACCAGATTATTTTTTTGTTGTGTTTTGCTTTTAGAACAATTATGTTGTTATGTGTTAAATGAATATGGTGGTTTTATATATGATTGTATTCTTTGGACCATTCAATGAATATTTTGGTTGAAAAGGCTGTAAAAATCTTGTCTCAAACTCAAGAATCTAGTAGCTCTAAAACCCTGATATTTTTAGATCTAGTTTTCGTTTATTATGAATGGATTGAAGCAGCAGCTATACAGAGATTGGTTTTGGTTTGTCCTGTTTAAAAAAAAATAGTGCTTTGGTAAGGTTTCGTAATATTTTTTCTTATTGGCAACATTGTCAGCATGACACAGTTTGTGCAGAATCTTTAGGTAAGTCACTTGACATAGTTTCATTGAGTTTTCTGGGAATCTGTACGTGACCAGATTATTTTTTTGTAGTGTTTTGCTTTTAGAACAATTATGTTGTTATCTGTTAAATGAATATGGTGGTTTTATATATGATTGTATTCTTTGGACCATTCAATGAATATTTTGGTTGAAAAGGCTGTAAAAATCTTGTCTCAAACTCAAGAATCTAGTAGCTCTAAAACCCTGATATTTTTAGATCTAGTTTTCATTTACTATGAATGGATTGAAGCAGAAGCTATACAGAGATTGGTTTTGGTTTGTCTCGTTTCAAAAAAAAATAGTGCTTTGGTAAGGTTTCGTAATATTTTTCTTGTAAATGCTGCACTTTTTTCTCATCAACATTTTTGACAGCACAACACAATTTCTGCAGAATCTTGAGGTAAGACACTTGTCTTAGTTTCACTTAAGTTTTTTTGGGAATCTTTACACTGCCGGATCATTTTTGTTGTGTTGTATTTCATTCTATAATGTTTGATTTTTCAACACTAGGGTTTTGACAGACCTATTCACAACTTCCTTCCTTGCAAGCCTCTCCATATGTCAACGAGCGTTTTTGCATCATGATTTTAATGCTTTTCTAGATCTAATAATGGATTTACTTATGTAATTAAGGACTATGGACTAACATGATGATCTTCTTTGTGTATGGAGGGTTTCAAGAGTTCTGCAGTTGTGACAGTCATAGTAGACTGTTATAATATCATATGAAAGCTTGCTACTCATAAGGTACGATAGAGAAGAAAATTGGAGATTACCTCAGTGGTTTGAAGAAGATATCAAGGCAGGTTTCTTGAATTTCATGGCCCATCGCCACTCATCAAATCCATCAAGGGTTTAGGACTGTCTTTAGGTGGACAAATAATCATCCTAATTTCAAAATCTCAACTAAGATGATCAATTAGCCCTTGAGGCCATTTTGCACCCTAAGATCCATACCCTATAATGTTGATCAGACAAATTGAGCGAGGATGCCCTAGTGAGGGATGGTTACCTCAATCCAGAATTGTCAATAAGACTGTCATAGACAGTATAGCAATCATGACAACTTTATTATTTGGAATGACTGATATGTTTGAAAGTTAGGATGATATGCTATCTTCATGCCAAAGGAGATCATTCTGTGGTGGCTGTGAGGCTGTGACAGTCATAACCCTTGATAGTCTGAGAAGGAATGATGACAATCATACCTTGTGCAAATCCAAATATAGCCATTTTTAGGACTGTCACAAACTAAATATTTCCATATTTTCGACAAGGGCAATCACTACATTGTTGAGGAATATAGTGGAGGGATGAAACTTTGGAAATCATCATGAAGATCGAAGGGAGACTAAAAGATAAATCATAGCCTCAATACAAAACGAGATTGTCTTAGAACTCATACAACGCATCAATGTCATTACCCCTGCCCTAGGCATTAAAGGACTCATCATACATGAAAAGAGAGCATAAAATCTATGAGGACTGAACAATGAAGGGTTACTCTGAAAATGTCATTCAAATGGGATTTAAGGACTGTCATTAGTCAAAGTACTTGATATAACTATCATAGGTTTTCCCAGGACAAGTTGGAAGAAATTCCTTATAGAATTAGCTACAAGACTACATCATGATTAATGTGATCGTGTAGTGGGGTAAGCGTAAAGTGGTAGATGGATAAATGCGTTACCCGGATGACTGTCACGCCCGGTATAAGAGGATTGTCACATGCCAAAATTGTCCTTGCGATCCTCTGATAGGTCTGTGATGCCTTAATATTGTCACAAAAAGTTTGAATAAATGTTTTCACATGTCAAAGTATGCTGGAAGGGGGGGAATTTTGTTATTTTGATGATGGATGTGTTGAAGTTATAAGAGATAATGGTGTAAGTCTCAAAAGAGAGCGACGTTGTTATGATCTAGCAATTGTTGTTTGTCTTTCATTCATCTTGCCTTGTTTAAAACTCGTTAAATACCTTCAAAATGATCACCAAAATTTAGATAGGTGTTAATAAATGAATATTACCAGTTGAAACACCATGAGAAGGCTACCCTCAACTTGTAAAATATGTATAACAGCCATGAGACAGTCATAAAGACCCATGATTAAAGTGAATAAATGATGATAAAATTGAAGACTTTTGGTTGCCTAGGGTCGTACACAAAAATATATTTAGGGGGTATCATTAGACCAGAAAAATGAGAAAAATGAGGCAAAGATGACTGTTCTACAGTCAAAGGAGGGCTGTCATGATAGTCTTAAATAGAACAACCTTTTATAACACATGAAATTATGAATTTAGGAGTTGAGAAATGAAAAGAATTAAAGTAGGTGTATTAGGGTTGTAAAAACATGAGGATATGATAATGATTGAGAAATTAAGAGAAAAAATGAGAAAAATGATTGTTGGAGAAAAGTTGCTAAAAACTGGTAAAAATGAAAAAGCTGTCAAAAAGATGCTACATGCATGCTAATCGTGCATCAAGCAATAAGTTAGGAAATTTTAGATTTGGAATGAACTATAACATTATTTATAACATTTCAAAATTGATAAGTAAAAAAATGTCAACAATTGCAATTTGGCTTAGAAGCAAGGAAAGTTGCAAATTTGCAAAAACTGTCAACTTTGACATTTTTTGCATTTTTGTTTGAAAGATGAACGTAAGGATGGATACTAGTTATATATTATGAAAATAGTTTTTCATGATGAATTTAATGATTTTCATGTTTGTTTGCAGGATTTGGTGGTGGGAAATGCGGGAAATGCTCGGAACATGCCAGCAACATGCTGATAACATTTCAAAACTCCATTATCTTGAGATTTTTTCACTTGTAACTGCAAGATGAAAGTTTGAACACTCCAATAGGGTTAAATAAAAAATATAGAAGCTGAAACATGACAAAATCAACCTATGCTACTGCTGTATATGCAAAAGTAGAGTTATTTATTAGGTGTAACAAAATTCATTGCACTCACTATAAACATGCGCAGGAACCTCACACAAATGCATCTCTTGTTTTTAAATTATTTTATTAATATAATTATATATTATAATATATTTTATTTAATTTTTATGATTTATAATAAAATATATTTAAATAATTAAAATTTTAAAATTAACATTTATAATTTATAATTTATTTTTTAATAATTATTTATAATATGTATATGAAGTGAGAAAATAAGACACACTTAGCTAATTATAATGTCCAAAACATATTATAAAGATTAAAACATGGGCATGCAATTTTCATCGTATCCCTCCTATCATTTACAAATAACTATCCAATAAAATATTAATTTCAACATCGAAGGCAGTGGTACCTTACATGCTACTCATATAGGCCCACTCCAGTCTATGTTGCACGCGCCTTCCTTTTCAATCATAAATAATTAAAAAAAGTCCCCAATACTGCGTTGTCATTTCATAACCCGAAATTCCTGTGGATAATGGGGCATGGTGAGGATTTTTTAGTACTCCAAGATTTAATTGGGGTTTTTCTATGCACGGATGAATGCCATAGAAGGGAAAGCTTCTCGACTTAATCAAAACTAAAAAAATATTGTCTAATGGTTGAGTGTCACCATTGATTGAAATTGGAAAGCTTCTTGGCTTAATCAAAACTAAAAAATACTATGTAATGGTTGAGTGTCACCATTGACTTGATCAAAATTGGAACGAATACCCGTTTTTGCCATTTTGTGTGTTGCTGCGTGAAGTTCAATGTCACAATGCATAAAAATGATACTTTTTTTTTTTGAACATATAGTTCTTTGAAATGAATATGCATTTTGGAGAGTTTTTTTAATATTAAAAGTTCTCCAAAATAGATATCCATTTTGGAGAGCTTTAAATATATGCATAGCTCTCCAAAACGGATGTTTGTTTTGGAGAGCTTTTAAAAAATATATTTGATATATGCTAAGCTCCGACCCCGACATATTAATATTAGTATTATTATAAAAATATTAGTATAATATACATAATAATATATATTAATACATAATAAATATTAATATAATAATATATTAATATATATTGAAACATAGAAAAAGGTAAGTGGTAGGTTCACCAAAATGAAATGGTGAGAAATGCATTGTTTCTCTAATTTTATTAGAAAAAGAGATCCCCCAAGGGTAGAATTGACTTTCAACCTTGAGGTGAATCAATCGGATCGGGAAGGATTTGTTGTTTCCTTATGACAGAAAATGACTAAAATGCACTTTTGGGAGATAAAATTAAATGCCTTAATAAACTCAATTATGTGACTTAAAACTTGTATTGTACAATATTATGCTAGCACAAACCTAAACAATAACTTTTTGGCAGATTTGAGAAGGGCAAAGTGGAATGTACCTAGCTCCAAAATTGGGTTCTAAACATTGTTGAAGGACAGATTCACCCTAGGGCAAAAGGGTCTTTATACAGGGGTCCAAAATCTATTTTCATAGTCCTCTGATCCTAGATCTAGGCTTCTGATTCCTCTAGATTCCACTATCGAAAAGTCAAAAATAAAATCTATAGATGAGTTTCTGTGGCTTGACAACTTTGCACAATTGCTCTTTTGATCCAATTTCAGTCCTTCTTCACCTGTAAATCTGCACATACAAAGAGAGGAAAAATATTTGTTTTTGGGTGAATAGGGGTTTGCTTTGGTCAAACCCCAATTTGGTAATTAAACCTTGAAAATGAAATAATGATAAAATGATAAAATGAATGGAATTTGATGAATGAACAATGCTATGTTATAACTCACCAAACCCTTAATGGCTACCCTTAGAGGACTGAAGTCTAACACATCTCTCTAAAGATTGGATCTTGCTTGAATTGACTTGAATGATTGCTTGATTTGATGCTTGAATGCTTGAAACCTACATCACAATGTTAGCTCCAAAACATGATATGAACACACATGAATCTTGACACGATGATATGATCTTGATTGCTATTGTAGATGCTTGATAAATATGCTCTTCAATGCTCTTGACAATAATTTTTGCTCATTTGATCTCTTGATTATGCATGTTGTTTGAATTGACAAAATAACTATGTATTTATAGGTGTTTATCTAATTTCTCAAAAATTAGATTCCACAAGCCGACATTTGAAACATTTGAATCATTAAAATGTAGCCAAAAACATATTAAAAATTGGGTCTTGACACTTGAGGGAAAATGGGTCCTAGGAACTAAATTAAGACACAACTTCCAAGATAATTAATTTAATGTTTGCAATTGTTTAATGTCAGTTTCCCTTTCAAAAAACGAGAATATTGGAATGCATAATTTAGGTAATTAGAAGCTTAATTAAGTCCAATTTAATTAAGGGACCCAAACATAGTGTGAAAATGTAAAGGTGTACATTTTTCTACACTATATATTTATATATTATGTATTTATATATAATATATACATAAATATATATATATATATATATATATATATATATATATATATATATATATATATATATATATATATGTGTGTGTGTGTGTGTGTGTGATTAGGTGAAAATCTTTGTTCATAAACGTGCAACAATAGCAAAAATGCAAGAAATAATGAAGAACACCTAACACCTCAAGATTGAACAAAACGTTGAACTTGAACAAAGAAGATAGAATGAAACAATTATACCTTGTCAAGTTGTTCCTTAGTTGGCCCTTCAATCTTCGATATTGTGTATGCTCCTTGGATGGCAAACGAGATGAAGATGCAAGATGAACTTGAAAGTATGATAATGGTGGATTCAAGTGCTATGATGAAGACAAAATATGCAAGTTGGCTAAGTATAGTTCAAATGACAGAATGACAAGAGTTTGGTATCAAAATGCATAAGGTCTTTAAATGAGAGAAAAAATGGGGTATTTATAGAAGAATTTGAATTCTCTAGAAAAATAGACGGTTAAGATTGAGTCACCATGGCCAATATAAAAGGCTATGGTGAGTTGATGACTCACAAGCCTTCACATCTTGACATGTGAAAGATGATGTGGCCAAGGATGTGATGAGGTGTAAGTGAGGTGGAAAAATAACATATGATGGAGGTACTTGCAAGTACCTTGATGTGACCTCTCAATGATCACATGGGAAAAACAAGATTCCTTTGAGGTATAAAAGTGAATTTTAAAATCGCAATGATTGGGAGATCTTGTGGTCAAGAAAAGGTTCCCAAAAAGAGAGGTGAGAAGTACCTTAGATAAAACAAGGTGCTTAAAAATGTAAGTACTTACCCACATATGATTTGATATGACAAGTCAAAGATTCTAGAAGACTTTAACACATATGATGTGACAAATCAAATGTTCTAGAACTTGCATGGGGAAGAGAAGATTCCTTATAGGAATAAAAGTGAATTAAAAATTCACATAGAGAAGAGAGGAGCCTTAGATGAATAAAAATGAATTAAAAATTCCTTGGGGGATGGGGAGAGTTGACCAAGGTACTGATTAGACTTAACTGATCAGTAATTAGAGGATAATTAGGGTTAATGAGGATTAGAAGCCAACTTGCAAAAGTTGGAGGATGTGACACATCCTAATTAAGGACTAGGCATGTGTACATCCTTAATGAAGAGATTAGGAGACTGGTTAAGATTAAGAAAAAGACGTGACATGTATTTAATTCATTTGATGAAAGGGGGGGATTGAAGAGTAAGGTATTTAATTATTTAACTAAACACCTTAGGGATTAGAAGAACTTTAGAATGTATTAATTAAATAATAGAGATATTACTTAATTAATGCAAATAAGAGAATGTTTAGACGAAAAATGACAAATTTGGACAAATGAAAGTGTCCAAATTTGGATGTCTACATTTTTCCCTCTTTGAGATGGTGTTACGAAGTAGCATCATTTCAAAGAATATTAAAACATAGAACCCAGAAGAAAATGGTTAGATTGGGAAAGATGCTCCAGTCATCAAAGGAGTGACTGGGAAGGAAGATGATGGGGGTGAAGATGAAGGTTAGGGATTGAGGATGCCCCCTTGAGAGGACATGCTAGAAATGTGATAAGGTGAAAATCCTTGTTCCTAAACGTGCAATAACAACAAAAATGCAAGAAACAATGAAAAACACCTAACACCTCACGATTGTGAAAAACATTGACCTTGAACAAAGAAGATAGAATGAAATGATTATACCTTGTCAAGTTTCTTGGTTGGCCCTTCAATCTTCGATGTTGTGTATTCTCCTTGGATGGCAAATGAGACGAAGATGTAAGATGAATTTGAAAGTATGATAATGGTGGATTCAAGTGCTATGACGAAGGAAAAATATGCAAGTTGGCTAAGTATGGTTCAAATGACAAAATGGCAAGAGTTTGGTATCAAAATGAATAAGGTCCTTAAATGAGAGAAAATAGGGGGTATTTATAGAATAATTTGAATTCTCTAGAGAAATGGATGGTTAAGATTGAGCCACCATGGCCAAGACGAAGGGCTATGGTGAGTTGATGACTCACAAGCCCTCATATTTTGACATGTGAAAGGTAAAATGGCCAAGGATGTGATGAGGTGTAAGTGAGGTGGAAGAAAGACATGTGATAGAGGTACTTACAAGTACCTTGATGTGACCTCTTAATGATCATATGGGGAAGAGAAGATTCTTTCAAGGAATAAAAGTGAATTTTAAAATCACAATGATTGAGAGATTTTGTGGTCAAGACAAAGTTCCCAAAAAGAGAGGTGAGAAGTACCTTGGATAAAAAAAGGTGTTTAAAAGGTAAGTACTTACCCACATGTGACTTGATGTGACAAGTCAAAGATTCTAGAAGACTTTGGCACATGTGATGTAACAATTCAAAGGTTCTAGAACTTGCATGGGGAAGATAAGGTTCTTTGGAAGAATAAAAGTGAATTAAAAATTTACATGGGGAAGAAAGGAGCCTTGGATGAATAAAAATGAATTAAAAATTCCTTGGGGGATAGGGAGAGTTGACCAAGGTATTGATTAGGTTTAACTGACCAGTAATTAGAGGATAATTAAGGGTTAATGAGGATTATAAGCCAACTTGCAAAAGTTGGAGGATGTGACACATCATAATCAATGATTAGACATGTGCACATCCTTAATGAAAAGATTAGGAGATTGATTGAGATTAAGAAAATGATGTGATATGCGAGAAATTAAATTGATGAAAGGGGGGATTGAAGAGTAAGGTATTTAGTTATTTAACTAAATACCTTAAGGATTAGAAGAACTCTAGAAGGTATTAATTAAATAATAGTGATATTACTTAATTAATGCAAATAGGAGGATATTTAGACGAAAAATGACAAATATGGACAAATGAAAGTGTCTAAATTTGGATGTCTACAATATATAATAATATATATATATATAAGAGACTCTAATCTCCACTAGATAAAAATTAAAGTTCATATACTTTTTCTAAAGTTAAAAATTAAAGTTCATTATTAATAGTTCACAAATCAAGACATAGGGTTCAACCTTTGGGGATTACAATTTAGCTTAAGGTATTGAGTTTAGGTTTCAAATTTTTGGTATGTGGGTTCTTGGTTAAAAGCTTAGCATTTAAATTTAGGGGTTGATGTTTCATCTTCACAATATATATATATATATATATATATATATATATATATATATATATATATATATATATATAATTATTATAATAAATATATTATATACATATAATATACATATATATATTATATACATATTATAATATATATAATATAATACATAATAATATATAATATATATTAATATATTATTATGTTTTTAATTAAATAAGCAGGGATATTGAAAGGGCCCTAATCCCTTTTACATCAATAAAGATTCAACAATAAGCTCATCAAGACAAGGAACAACAACAAGATGCGACAACAACAAGAAATAGGCCTCACGACTAGTAGAACAAAACCAAATAGTATAGGACAATGGTCTACATAAAAGCTCAAAACAACAACCAATTACAACAACCACCCCAAGGTGGATGAACCAGAAGAACACCAAAGCAGGGATTTTGAAAAGGCTTTGATCCCTTTTTCTTCAAGAAAGATACAAGAATCAACAACAAGACAAGACTGCAACAGGAAATGAGCCTCATTCATAGCAGATCTAAACCATGAAAAAACAAGAAATAATTAAACATTATGCCAATAGAATAGGGTAATAAGGCACCCACAGAGCTGCAAACAAGATAGTAGCTCAACAACAACAAAGCTGCAAACCAACAACCAACAACAACAACCACCCCAAGGGTGGAAAAAACTACCCGACCAACAAGCAATACAAACAGATTTTATTGGGGCTTGACACTCGAAAACAACTAGGCCACAACTAACCAGTCTTTCAGAACCACCAATTCTAAGCCAAGAGAAACAACCAACAAATAGGTGTAAAACACCCACATGGATAAAGTTGGTTCTCCATAAGAGAATGAAAGAAACAGAGAGCAAAGATAACCTTTTCAACATTTCCAACACATGCCAACTCCCTACCATAACCATGTAGAAAGAGGGCACTCTAGAGCACAGGGTAGCAACAACCCTCTTACAACACCAACCAGCCCGATTAGCCAACCTGAACTCCACCTCTAAAGGAGTGAGCTATACTCAGCGCAAAAGTAGGAGTCATGCAATGATGAGATACTCATTTTTGGAGCTTTGGTTAAGAAATTTAAATGTTTGGCTATGTGCACAGAGAAAGTTCATGGAGGAGTGCAAACTTCCTTACAAAGCAATTACCACAGTAGAGTTTGAAGTGAATTGCAATTGCTATGTAATGCTGATATGGATATGTTCTAACCTATAGTTAATTTTTGTAGCATAACAGATAGGCTAAATAGTTGTTCATATACCATTGTTTCTAATTCAAAATTGCTATACCTTATTCAAGGAGCAAATCACAGGGGGAGTCTATACATAAGACAATATTGTTTCAAATTTAAAATTACTGGCTCTTTCACAATTGTTTGCTTCATTTATTTGATCTAAGACAACTTGCTGTATAGAAGATGTTCTCAAAATCACAATAAATTTTTTTATTTTGAGAAGACTATTCAGAATCTTCCCATCATAACAATGAACAAAAGCATCAGTCATTAACTTAAACTTTGTAAAAGTTTCATCAAATTCTACTTTTCCACTCTCTTTTCCGTTCTGAATTTTATTCCCAATTTCATCCATGTAGAACTTCCTCAGCCTATAGATCCTGCTGTTAGCCATAACTTTACCAGGTGTCGAGGATAGCTTCGAGTTTTTACCCAAGCAACAATTGACAAAATTCGGCCTTACCAGATACAATGTGTTGAAAAGTTCTTTGAAGTTATTTTGGAAAAGAGTTCTGGAGAGTATAATGCAAAGTTTTGAATTAACCTTTTTGCATGAATTCCATATCTTTGATCGACTATTTTGAGCTTGATGACCTTCATCAAGAACGAGCAGACTCAGGCTCTCTAAAAGCAATTTTCCAATATGCTTAGCCTCTTCAGGAAGGCTCACATTTGTCTCATAAGTTAGGTATACAAAAAAATTGTAGCCAATAACAAGCACACTTTTTCTTCTATGCCACTCACTTGTGAGACAAATGTGAGCCTTCATGAATAGGCTAAGCATATTAGAAAACTTCTTTTAGAGAGAACAAGTCTACTAATTCTTGATGAAGGTCATCAAGCTCAAAATAGTGGATCAAAGATATGAAATTCATGCAAAAAGGTTAATTTAAAACTCTGCATTATACTCTCAGGAACTCTTTTCCACAATAAATTCAAAGAGCTTTTCAACACATTGTATCTAGTAAGGCTGAATTTTGTCAATTGCTTCTTGGGTAAAAACTCAAAGCCATCCTCAACACCTGGTAAAGTTATGGCTAACAGTAGGATCTATAGGCTGAGGAAGTTCTTCATGGATGAAATTGGGAATAAAATTTAGAATGGAAAAGAGTGGAAAAACAAAATTTGATGAAACTCTTGCAAAGTTCAGGTTAATGACTAATGCTTTTGTTCATTGTTATGATGGGAAGTTTTTGAAGTCTTTCTGGAATAAAGGATTTTACTATGATTTTGAGAGCATCTTCTATGCAACAGGCTATCTTAGATCAAATAAATGAAGCAAATAATTATGAAAGAGCCATCAATTTTGAATTTGAAACAATGGTGTCTTATGTATAGATCCCCCCTATGATTTTCTCCTAGAATAAGTTATAACAATTTTGAATTAGAAACAATTGTATATGAACAACTATTTAGCCTATTCGTTATGCTACAACAATTAACTACAGATTAGAACATATCCATATCAACATAAAATAGCAAGTGCAATTCACCTCAAACTCTACTGTGGTAATTGATTTGTAAGAAAGTTTGCACTCCTCCATGAACATTCTCTGTGCACATCAGTATGTTAGTTATTATCTTGATCTCCTTTGTGATCAAAAGAACAGTGAAGTTCATTGCATAATTCATGACCATTTTGTAGTGCTATGATCCAATGCTCTTTTACTTCTTACTCATTGTGTTCTCAATCACCATGTGCAAATGACTTAGAGGATAGATCTTTGTCACTGTTTGAAAATAAATTTCATTGTTTTTGGACTGTTTGTTATGATTCAATCAATGTTTGACAGTGTTCTTCCTTTCTCGGTCCTATAGGGCAGAGGACAATTCATAGTTTGCAACTCTCTAATAATGATATTCCTTTCAGTGATCTTCGTCACCTAATTCAATGTGTTATCTTCTTCATTTCTCAATGCTAACAATTCCTACACAATGTTTTTTTAGTCACAGTTACAATGCTCCTTCATTTGAAGATATTATGTTGCTTAGACAGTAATGTTTTAGTGAATTCTGCACTTGTAGAGTTTTGTTGTGCATAATATGTAGTCAAGATGCCTTCAAATGGAGCTCTTTTGCAGAGGCGGTAGGATAACGGTGTTAATAAAATAACAGTGTTAGTGAGAGGTATGATAGTAGATACACCGAGAATGGAAGGTATAATGTTTTGATGGTAAAAGAATCATTTATCTGCTAAGATCTTGATACAAGTTTCCCTAGTACATAAGATAGTGTATTATGTACTCTATTCCACGATATCCACCTAATTTCATACCACCCAGAGAAGCAATGACTGAGAGTATATGTGCCCTATATTTTGCATCCCAAATGTGTCTTTCTAATGGTTTTTCACAATTAGGAAGAAAGTATGTCATGAAATGTTTATGCCCACCCAAAACTAAGCTTTACAAAGAATGTTTGCACCTATGCAAAATGCCATAAGTTGCTTCAAAATGTTATGATTCAGCAAAAGAGCAAGCTATTAAGGGAGAATTGGCTTTTCCATTGGAATCTTTATGATTGTATACACAACATCTTTTTTTCCATAGTTTCAAAATACACATTTATGATAATATTCACACATCAAGAACCTTGAAAGGTCGAAAACCTTGCTCTCATTCTTCCTAAGTCACTCCTCAAGAGCCCTTATCATTATTTGTGGGATCTTTACAATATCTTATCCACTGATGAGAAGGATCCCCTCATTTGCTAATGGAGTAAATTATCATTTGTTCTGCTTGAATGTGTAATGTGATGTAGCATGTTCAATGTCACAAGGCACAGTTTGAGAGAAGAATTTTGAGACTTGATATCCATAGAATCCAACTTCTTGCAACAAAAAATGCAAAACCAACATCCCAACCAAAGCAAATTAGCTTTAATATGCACCATAACCAATGTTTTCCCACATGGATGGTGGAATTGAACTAACTTTTGGGGTTCCCTTGAATAGAAAACATAGATAGACGCACACTGCTATGGTAGCTAGCAAGGAGAAAACAAATGGACGATACATGGCTCCATATAGCCTGTCATCCTTGATACTCTCTTGGAGGAAAATCTTGCACACTCACCACATTTCTGAGGAAGCTTAAGTACCATTTGTTGAGACAAGTTTGTGTCTGAACTAGCTTCCTAAATTGCACTCACATTTAAGGAAGGTACTTTCAAAATTGTTATTGCTAACTGAGCACTCATGCTATCTCCTAGTTTTCTTCCAACTAACTGGTTATATGAATGATTATTTCTCATTAAGGCATAAGCATATTTGGAAGTGGATTTTTATCAGATATTGTAGTTGCAAGTTCCAATTTGGATCACCAAAGCCTTCACAAAACCTTCTGCACAACCACCGCAACATCGCACAATTGTTGTTCGGCCTTCACGGTGATGCGGGGAGCTTTTCTTATAGCACCGTAAAGGCCCAACAACAACTGTGCGGTGTTGCAGTGGTTGTGCAAAAGGACCACTGCAACACCACATAGTTGTTGGGCCTTCGCGGTGATGCGGAGAAAGCACCCTCCATCACTGTGAAGGTCCAACAACAACTGTGTGGTGTTTTGGTGGCTGCGCAAAAGGTTTTGTGAAGGCTTTGGTGATCCGAAGTGAAACTTGCAACTACAATATCTGATAAAAATCCACTTCCAAATATGCTTTTGATGGATGTTCATATCCTCATCCAAAGCTCCAATTCACACACAGACAAGAAGGACACTTTGAAAGGTTGAGGAGTTGGGCTTTACACCCATTGGTTGCATTTTCTTAAAATTTTCTAAGGTCTTTTCAAAAAAACCCATTTTGAACATATCCTTCAATCACGACATTCCATGATATCACATTTCTTTGAGATATTTTTTGAAACAGTTCGCTTGCCTTGTCTATGCTTCCACATTTCATGTATGTCTAGCAGGGCACTTGTAACTACAACATATGACAAAAAAATCCTTGTTGTTATGCTTTGATGGATGTCCCTTCGTAATTACTGGACATATGATGTAGTGCACATTATTATAGTGCAAGCCTATTTTTCAAATTGTTTCATTTAGCATCACCAATATTCTCCACAAGAACATTGTCCCTGTTTAAAATGATGGAAATGGTTCACATCTCTCAGAACAATTTCTCTTGCAACAATCTTCGAGATGAATTTAGATGCAATGTGAAAATCATAACATACTTGAAGGTTCTTAAAAACTCTAATAGTTGTACTGGGGGCCATGTTTAACAAACCAAATGCAATTGCTAACTTTTCACTATGGTGGCAGATAAATGATTCTTTTTTGTTCTATTCCACAACATTAAGTGAAAGTCTTGAATTTGGGTATACCATGCTGCCTTCATTTGCCAAGCCAATTTATCCAATTTTGCATAGCTCTCCCATGTTTGTGGATGTGATCTGTCTCCTACAATTTTTTAATTGATTTATCTTTCTATTGTGTTTGGACTTACTTTTGTAAACTTGCAATATACAATGCACTTTTATTCTTTCTGAATTGAGACTAACAGTAATTTTTTTGGTTGTATTGAGGCACAACTTTATTCATGGTAGAAAAGGAAACACCTTGTTGCGCATATTAGATGACACGTTGCATATAAAGGAGGAAATATTCTAGGGTTATTGTTGACTACATTAAAGGAGAGAGCTTCATATATGGGACACGATCAACACCCTCCTTCTTGGATTCTACACGTTACAACTTGCTCTAGGAAGATTGCCCACATTGTAAAAGTATTAAGAGATGAAAGGGGCATGTGCTCACATTGAAGGACTCCAAGAATGCTTTTCCATCATTGCAAAAGGTTTTTGGAGAAGTTTCTTTCTTGTCATTTTTGTGCATTGTAACTCAGAATTTCAGTCTTGTGATTGAAAATAAAAATTGTACTACTCTATTTCTAAGCATTTTCAAGCAAGATAGATATTTTAGACTTGTGCAAGTTGTAAGAACACCTTTCTTTTAATAAAGTTCAATGATTTTACCTTTTCAATGGCTATCTTATTGTTTGCAATTGATGATTGATGTGTATTTCTATGTTTTATGTTTAAATCTTCAAATATCAGTAAATTAAAATGACTAAATATACTACCAACTGACATAAATCAGTGAACATTGAATAAATATGACTAAATATATGACCAATGAAATTCATGAATAAAAATGACTAAATATACTACCAAATTGATCAAAATGATGATTAAAATTAATGACTAAATACACTACCAATGGACATAAATCAGTGTATAAAAATGACTAAATAAGTGACCAGTTAACAACAATCAATGACTAAATTAACGACTAAATATATCAGTGAATAAAAAATGACTAAATAAGTGACCAGATTACAACAGTAAATGACTAAATCAATGACTAAATATACTACCAAATTGATCAATCAAAACAACCAATAAATGACTAAAAATGGTTTAGTCATCAATTTGGTCGCATTATAAATTACTGGCAATAAACTACTAATGGTCACATGATCATGTCTGGTCATTTATATGCAATTTTTAGTAGTTTTTTCAATCATACATTGCTATTTCTGTATTAGTGGGAGTTCGCTTTGTTTCCTCAATATTCTTGCCTCTCTCCAACTTAAGTTGAGTGAGGGATTTGTAAGGAAGTTAAGGTAGCAGAACAAATTCCTACACTAATCTTGAGAGGAGAAAAATATAAAACTTTATAGATCTTTAACAGTTACAAAAACTTAAACAAAAATAAACACAAATATCATGCATACCACTACACAATGATTTACGTGGGAAAAACCCTTTCGGAAAAAAACCCCACACTCCAAAAGCTGCCCAATATATTATTCAGAAATCAAAAGATTACAATATACTTGTAGAGCAAGCTTCTCACAGGAGTATCACCACCAGAGATCAAGAGACAATACGACTGTTATCAGACTCTCAAAATACACCCCTGTCTACATACATCCCAGTCGCATTTAACAAGCCTTTTTGGAACCTTCTAGAATTAGGGTTTTGCAAGGTCATTTTTCATTTGACGTGTTAACAAAAAATCCTTGATGTGTTAGTGAGAAAAAACATTGACGTGTCAACGGGAAAAAACCTTGACGTGTCAGCAGGAAAACCTTGATGTGTCAACGAAATTTTTTTCTGGGGCGATGCCTCGAACCCCATAGCTTGCTATGAGTGTACAATATTTGCATGATCAGTCACCACATACCAACATACATCCTATCAACAATAAACCATATATAATTGCAAGGTTGAGACACATTTTCCCAACAGGCTTGAGCTAGAGTCTCATTGTCGGGAATCTTAGGATGAACCTCAGTCTTGGTGTTTTCTTCCACTATGAATTTCTTGTTCGAGGTCCTAACGGTCTTCCCTTTCTTTCTTTTTGACTTAGACCTTCCCATACCTACATTCAATCCAGGTTTGATCAATTCTCAAGACAACTCAATTTGGTCAAGGGTCAACTATCCCCTTGTCATGGCTATTGTTGTACCAAAGAAAGCCAAAAACTAGAGTTGTTTATCCCTCTATGACCTACTAATTGGTAGATTTCCTATCAAGCATCCAAAGGCTCTTCCATTTTCAAAACAAGGTGGAAAGCTTAGGAAAATATTAAGAATCTAATTAGATTTGATAATAATGGTAAAGAGCTAAATCAAATATGTATCAATAGGTCAATTTAGTGGAACTTAAGGCATAAAGATAAACTTCTTTCTTTAATTCAAGGATTCTATACTAATGCTTGGGAAAGAAAAGGAATAAATTACTTCAAAGACATACTATGTGAGGATCATTTAAAGTCTTGGAATAATCTAAGAAATGAGTATGGTCTACCCACCACGCATTGGAGAACATACTCAATGCTAAGAGAGTCAAGAAAAACTCTTCACTTCCCCATCAAACAAAACTCATGTTGTGAAGAAAAAATAGTGTGATAACTTGAATGGATTTAGCTAGAAGGATGACACAAAGTTGTCCAAACTAACACCTAAGGCATTTACAAATCACTATGTGACTTAAGTGATATTACTAGACACGTAAATAAATGTTGGAAATTTAATGAAGGTGAATATAATTGGAAAAAAATTCAAGTGGAATTGGAATTTAATGTCTTAGAACCAAAGACATCTTTCTTTAAATGAATGTTGATTTTACAAAAAATTCCTTATTTCATTCCTTCACAAATGTTGAAATGTGCAACCTATGTAGAAAACTAGAAAATGTTGCTCATATATTCTTTGTTGTTTGTTTACAAAAGAAGCATGGTTCATGTTTTGTGTGGATCTACAAAGATGGGAGGATCTAGTAAATATTAAAAACAAGAAACTATGTTTGGTAAAATATATGGTGTTGATAAATCTATTAATTTATTTTGGCTAATTTTATCTAGTAAAATTTTGTGGTTTTTATAGAAAGTGAGAAATGAGGAAAAGATTCAAGGTAAAATGAGGGTTCTTACTGATTCTTCTAGAAGACTCATCTTTTACAATATTTATATGCACGTAATAGTTACAATGAATATCTCTAAAGCTAAATCCATAAAGTTGTCGAATGATGAAAACACAGACATCGATAAGAAGGAGATCAAATATGTGAGACACTGGTGATTCATTAAGATGAGAACATTCCCTTCAAATAAAACTACCTGATGTTTCAAAGGAAATATAAAAAAGGTACAATCTAGAGACCATTAAGAAAGATCTTGGATTGTTGGGAGGCCCAAGATTCCATGTTAACCAACATGAGGAAATGACCTTGGAGACAGTAAGAACTAGTACATATTTATTTGATATTGAACTTCCATTGGGAGCCTATGATTTGGATAGGTGCAATGAAAGCAAGAATTTATGTAATGATCCATATTAAGCTATTAAAAATTGCTTAGTATAAGCTAAAAGTCATCTTGTATAGTCTATAACTACTCTTACTAGATATTTTTGTAAGAATATTTGACATATAATCATTGTTTTAATTACCTTTTTGATAAACTATATATAATACAAAAAAATAGAAATGGGGCAATGAAACCAAAATTAAGGATCTTCCTAGAGGTTACTTTATGAGAGAATTCTCTTTAGGGGGGAAAGAAGAAATTTTGAGCCAAGGAATCATGATGATGGATGGGGTATGTTTTTACATAGTAGAATGGTCTCCTAATTTTAACCCTTTAACCCATTAGATAATAGATATCCCAACATGGTTTCGGTTATATAACCCCTTAATGGAATATTGGATAAAGAAACCCTAAGAATGATAGGGGGGAAAATAGGGAAATTCATAAAGGTTGATGATTGGCTAGGGCTTGGGGATATCAAAATGTATACAAGAATTTGTGTATTAATAGACTGGGACTCCCCCATAACAAATAAAATGGAATTAACATCGGACTTCAAGATTTGGAGATAGAAAATTGAATTGGAGATGTTCCTAGTCAAGGAGTGGGGAAATTATTTGGATTAGTAGGTGAGGTCCAAGCATCATGAAATGGATAACCAAAAGGAAAAGGAAGAAGGCTCAAACAAAAATCTCAATCTCCCCTCCCCCTTGGTCTCCTATGCTTCTAAAAATTAGAGTGTAAAGAAAGAGATAAAATGGTGAGATCTGGAACAAGGAGAAAAATAAAATACTGCCCTCTAGCCTTGAAGGAAAGAAGAACCTTAACTCTTGAATGAATAAGGAATGTGGAATCCCTTCTTAGGAATAAGGAAAATAATGGATTAGAGAATAAATCCTTTGATGATCACAAATGGTGTTTCAGTGAACAAGGATAGAAAAATTCCCCAAGATAAAGGCATATGAAAAATTGAGATAGATTTAATATGATTAATAGGGATCTTGAGAAAATACATGACATTATCACTAACAAAGATAGATTCATAGACAAGGTCACTAGAATTCCAAAAAAAGTTGGAAAATAGATATAGGGTCTATAGGAAGGAGAGACTAAAGAATAAGAGAGAACAATTCTCCCTAAATCACAAAATTTGAAGAGGTGGAAGCAATAGAATCACTATCCCTAGAGATAATGGGAATACACCAAGCAAATGTAAACAATGAAGCCCTTGATTGTGGTGGGGGAAAAAGAAAAGGAAGTAATAAAAATAAAATAAAAGTTGAGCCAAGATGGAATTGTAGAAGGTCAGATGAAGATAAGTATGATGTTAAGATATGGAAGGGAAAAACCCTTCCAAAAGAGACATGAATATTTCTTTACGGAATAATAGGGGATTGAATGCCCATAACCAAAAGCACTTGGTCAAGTGGTAAATGGAACTTTCAAATATTGGTATGTGGTGACTGATCATGCTATACTGTACACTCTTCATGTAAGCCCCCGAGAAATTTTTTTTCCCATTTTTCGCTTCATCATCGACAAATGAAAAAACCAACTTTGTAGAACCCTAGTTCTAGAAGCTTCTAAAAAGCTTTTTATAAGCGGTTGGGATGGGAGTTGCAGTATGGCATTATTCATGTGATTGTAATATGTTTTGCATTGGATAATAAAATCATTGGATGGCTTCGGTTTTGTGGATGTAGCTCATATTGGGTGAACCATTTTAAATTCTCTGTGTTGTCTTCTTTTTGCTATAATTTTTTGTGTGTTTTATTAATCAAATCTGCATTTAACTGTTAGATATTTGCCTTCTAACCTTAAGATCAAATGCAAATATATTTATGCTATAGGAGATAAAACTAACCAACAGTGAGATAGAGCTAATGAAAGTCAAATTGAAAGCTTAGAATTTTGAAATGGTCTAAGTTGTTGGAGCCTCAGATGGATTAGCAACATTTTGGTGCTCTCAATTTGTTTCAATGGAGAAGATTACATAGAATAAATATTGGCCAAGTTTTAAGGTAAAGAGTCTTATTATAAATCCCCAGTTTAATATTATAAACATTTATGGTCCTACTACAAGAGTAAAAAAGAAGCATACTTGGCATGAGTTGGATTTGTTCATCACTTCCCACCCAAAAGACTTATACATGCTTGGAGGCAACTAATACTTCATGATCAAGAAAAACTTGGGGGGTACAAAATAAAAATCAATCAAAGACTGAATTTGATGAATTTATGGAGAGAAACCATCTAATTGAAATTCCCATGAGAAATGGTACTTTCATCTAGATTAATCAAAGGCTTGGACTCAGTAACATTGCTAAAAAAATGGATAGATTGCTTTTGAGGGGGCTCTAGGAGCTTTCCCATCACTTGGGAACATAACCTCATTCCCTAATTTGGATTAGACCACTATTCAATTCAGTTAAGAATTATGATTGATAAGAATCCAAAGAGATTCCCATCCAAATTTGATAATATGTGGATGAGAGATCCAGATTTTATCAATCTAATTGAAAGATGGTTGACAAAAGGCATTCAACTATGAACCAAAATGTTTAATCTATTTGCAAAACTAGATTATGTTAAAAAGGAAATTGAAGCAATGGAATATGGAACACTTCAAAAACATATTTGAAACAAAGAAAAAATATTAAAAAAAAACATAAACTTAATGAAAATATCTTCATAGTAGGTATGGATTAGGATAAATTTATAGTAGAAAAGGAGTTAATGAAGGAATAAACATAATCCATAATAAGATAGTAAGATTAGAATTTCAAATGACACAACAATAGAAGACTTAGAAACTATAAAAAGAGAAACAATAATATTCTTTCAAGATATTCTCAATAATTGGGAAGGTTCTAATTTAAATTTTCAAAATAAAATTAGAGAAGGCGTCCCAAAATTGCTCAAAAGATCACAACAAGATGTTGATGGAGATCTCCTTAGAACAAAAGATTATAGAGGTTGTGATACAACTTCACCCAAATAAAGCCCCAAGCCCCAACGTTTTCCTTGCAACCTTCTTCCACAAATATTGGTATATCATAGGAAAGGATGTGGTTGAACCTATTGAAGGCTTTGTAAAGAAAGGAAAGCTACTAAAATATTTAAATAATAATTTCATAACACTCATTCCAAAAAAAGAGAAGGCTCTCTCACTAGATGAATATCATACCATTTCATTATGTAACATAATTTATAATATATTTGTGAAGGTTGTGGCTGAAAAAATAAAGAGGATCCCTCCAAAAATTATTATTGAAGAGAAAAGTGGATTTATTCCTAGTAGATCTATTCTAGAATGGGTAATCATTGCTCAGGAGGAAATTCATTCGACACAATAGACAGGAAAACAAGGTATGCTAGTAAATCTATACATTAAAAAGAATATGGTCATGTGGTATGGAGGCTTGTATTGAATTTAATAGAAGCCCTACCTTGAAAATCCTATATCATATTGCGTGGTTCCTACATCCTTGGAAAGTGTCCCTAGGCACTTATAGTGTATTACGAAAATATTTTGTAATATTATTCTCACCATTGTTTGTAATACATTCATAAGGGATGATGGGTTCCATTAGTAGTAGTAAAGGTGACTTGTGGACATGAATATTTATTTATATTTTGCTTACATGTGGATGCCTATAATGAGATGGTAAAATAAAATCAAGAGGAAAAACAAGTGACTGTTGGACTTCTCCAAGTGGGTGCTTGGAAAGAGGAAACATATGTATCTTTCTATTTCATCTTTTGTTGCATTTAATGTAATGTTTAATTTTCAAGTTTGGGCATCCAAGTTGGAGGGAAATTATTGGAGCCAAAATCATTGTTTTTTCATATTTCAAGGAGGTAATCCAAGGGTTGGGATGTTTGGAATGAAGATTCATATTTGGGTGTCATGTTTGGTTCTTAAGACCTCTTTACAAGTCTATGCAATCAACTCCTTGGATGTAAAAGTTATGAGGAATAGTTGAATGTAGAGTTACTCTACAAGAATAAGGATAGGTTGGAGCATAAAGAGCTTGTTCATAGGTACATAGGTGTTTCCATGTTGGAGGCAAAGAGCATAATGAAAGTGAATGTATTATAATCTCATTTATTTGAAGATAATGCATACTATACCTCTCTTCTTGCTAATTTTTTTTCTCATATAGGTTTGTCCACATAAATCCTATGTTATGTGATGCCTTTTATTTTGTTGATTTGTGCATGTTTGTTGCTATCTTATAGTGATGTTATGATTTAAATATTTTTATTACAAGTTCACATGACATGTTATTAAGCATGTTATGTTGACTATTTTTAGCGACATAAAGAAGATGGGTCTAATCATGGTAATTCCACATTAAGATCACTTAATTTCATATTTACATATAAGTTTTAGATTTTCATATTGTAGTATTCCAAGCCTTGTATCTCATCCATTGAAGTCATAACTTGATTATTTGGATAGAGATTGAAATTTTCCAACATATACATGGGTACCTCATCAAGCTTCATTTACTGGGATCCATATTTTAACTCACCTAAACTACAATTAAGGGGGGTGCTAGTGTAATTTTTTATTTCTTTTCCTATATTTTTTACACTTTTATTAAGTTTTCTTAGATTGATAAAATGAGTTTAATTGAGTGGATTTTTAAGATTCCATCTGTTAGAGTTATCATGCATTAGCTAATAATTAATTAATCTTTAATTGATTATTAGTCTAATTTATTCTCACACACTTTAGCTAAACTTAGGAATGCTTTATTAGTTGAGCTTATATTAGATCATTATGTCACATCTCTTGTGATGTTGACACTTGTCATGATCTAATCCATTTCTCATTGAGGGATTTTCTCTTATAAGCATTCAACCCTTATTGTAAATATCTCTCGGATATTATTCACGAAGAACATTGAAGCTTTCATATCTTCTTGAAAGCTTCTTCTGTAACTTTTTCTTGTTAATGAATATAGCAATTCTTGTTTGCAAATCTCTTGCATGGAAGGTGTCTTTGTTTGTTGTTTGATCTTGTGGCTCATGGTTTTGTGCTTGTTTCACAATTCTAACGTGGTATTAGAGTGTGGATTCAATGAACCGCTTCTCGATTTATGAGGTTTTTTTGGGTTGCAAGCTTTAGATCTGAATCCCCTTTGCTTTTTTTACAAATTTTGGAGGTGGGCATCTTTTGAAGCATTTTTGTGTGAAAAGGACCTCACCGTTGGATCCAGAGCTGTCGAGAAAGTCAAATTTCTCTTTTGTTTCACTTGATTTGGATTCATGACGCCATATCTACAAGTTTTTGAAGTGGTTGCTTTGTTTCCAGATCCAAAGGGAAGCTACAATTTTGGGGCATTTTGAGCCTAAACAGATCTCACCATTGCGTTCACAACATTCAAAAACCCTAAGATCGACTGTAAAATTGTCAAAATTTGAGTAGTTGACCTTTGAGGCAAAAAATTTTTCCCTGTACGGTTGTCTGCATGCGGATCGAGAAAAATATTTTACATGTCGGTTTATTTTTTAAAAAATTCGTTTTTGAATTTTGTTTTAAAAAAAAATTACACAAGGAATTTTTTTGTAAGTCAAAAAGCCTTTTAAAGGCTGGGTGGCGGATTTCTTTTAGAAAGGTGGGTACATTAATTTGTAGGTACCCGCAGGTACCTGCGGGTCCCACAGGTACCTGCGGGTCCCACAGGTCCGCGGCGGGCCTTATTCCATCGTTTGGCTACTTCTTGACTGGCGGTTAGAAACTTCCCGGCCGGCGTACTCCTTCCCAGCGGCCACTTTTGGTCGACCATCAATTTTCCAACATGCCGTATTTTTCCGTTGCTTTTTTCAAGCTCTGCGATTTTTTTCCAACCAACAACAATTTTTTTGGGGGTTGGCATAAATTTCAAAAACCCTTTATGGAATATTCCATGGGCTTTTATGGTATATTCCATCGACCGTTTTTTGCAGGGGAGGCCAATTTTTTTTTCCATCAGGAGGGAATATTCTGTGGAATATTTGCTGATGTCAACATGACATCATCCGCACGACCTAGGGCTTGGCCCCTTTTGACCCCCTATGTGCCCTAAAAGGGGTGTTTTTTTCTTTTGGTCGTAACTTGGGAATACGATATCATTTTTTAGCAAACGAGATATTGTCAGAAAGCTAATTTTGTCAACTTTCTAGTGGTGTGGGTCTCATCAATTGTTTCTACTTCTAGTGCATTCTATAGTTAGTTGAAGTCAAAGGAGCTATTTTTAGTCCCGAGCTCGTAACTTTTGACTAGTTTCTTCATTTTTCACGATCTTAGCGACGTTGGAACCGTCTTTCAGAGCTCCTCAGTCCCATCCATGCAATTTTTCTAGATTGTTCTCTAGGTATATTTAATTCAGATTTTTGTGTTTTTGCACTATAGTGAATTACTTGGACGTTTTAGATTTTGGGAACTTCTCATTTGCGTGGATTGCTTCGTTTTTGGCTGTTCTTTATGTATTTCCAGTTTTCTGTCCTATTTGGGCATTGTAGACATCCTTTTCATGCATGTTCTCTTTTGTAAACGCATTGAGATAAAGTGCCTATGTATTGCACTTGTATTATGGGATCTTGCACATCACTTTGTGCCTTGTTGTACTTGCACTATGATATGAAGTGCCATGGGGGTTGATATTTTCCTTTGTTTACCTTCATACCTTTCTCATGCGTATGCAACTTTTGTTTTCACATCCTTTCTATCTGCTTGTACTTTCATGATTGCACCTTCAAATGTTCTTGGTTCCTCTTCATGCACTACTTTTAGGCATTCAGTTTTAGTGTACCTGTCATACCTCTCCCTTGTCAGCAATATGGGGGGGTTTCTATTGTTGGTGCTACTATTTCCTTGGTTTCACGTTGGAGTGAGCTATGTATATAGTATTTGTTCCTATGTACTAGGTGGATGCAGCGACTAGTTACCCATGCATTTCGGTGAGATGGAGCACTTACCATATGGACACTCTTGCATTCCTATTTTTGGAGGCGACCTTCCATTTTGAATTGATTAGTTCTTCAAAATTTTGGTACCTTTTCCATCTATATCTTCGAGTTCCAAGTGTTTTCCTTTGTTTTCCATCTGATTCGAGTAGTGTCGTTGGGGGCACTCATACAGATTCTTGTCTTCTTGATCTTGATCATTATATGTTTCAGCGAAGGTTCTTCTTTTAGCATTTCAGTGGTCCTTCTTCGACAATGTTTGTAGCTTCTTCATGCTTCTAGATGTTCCTTTGTTCCTATCTTTTGGGACAACTTTGTCTTGTTTGGAGGCTTCTTCAGTCCTTCACTTGGCTTTCATCTCTTTTTGGAGTGGAGTTTTTCCCATGAGGTTTTCTCTATTTCTCCACATTATAAAGATCTTTTGTTTGTACATGGGTACCCTTTTGGCCTTGTTTGTCAGGACCCATCTTGCATTCTTTTTAGGGTTTTTAGCTACTCCCTAAGTTCATCTTAAGGGGGGTGTTAGAGTTATCATGCATTAGCTAATAATGAATTAATCTTTAATTGATTATTAGTCTAATTTATTCTCACACACTTTAGCTAAACTTATGAATGCTTTATTAGTTGAGCTTATATTAGATCATCATGTCACATATTATGTGATGTTGATACTTTTCATGATCTAATCCCTTTCTCATTTAGGGATTTTCTCTTATAAGCATTCAACCCTTATTGTAAATATATCTTGGATATTATTCATGAAGAATATTGAAGCTTTCATATCTTCTTGAAAGCTTCTTCTATAACTTTTTCTTGTTGATGAGTATAGCAATTCTTGTTTGCAAATATCTTGCGTGGAAGGTGTCTTTGTTTGTTGTTTGATCCCGTGGCTCATGGTTTTTTGCTTGTTTCACAATTCTAACACCATCCTGCAAGGGAGTCAAATTTTTTATTTTGGACCACTTAGTGGTCACTCCCTATTGATTAGACTTAACATCTCCACCCCTCCTTGAGTCTATATAAACTCACTACCCAGGTTATATTTTCACTCTTTTATGTATCAATTTCCCTTTGTGAGCTCTTAATGCAATATAATCATCTTGACATTTGCACATCTCTCAAAACATCTAATTTGTATTTTTGTGATTCATTAACTTTATAACTCATTTCTCTTTTAAAAATTTCTTGGATTATGCATTTGTGTCAAATTTCTAATACATGGGGCTCTATTAAAAAAGTTATCCATTTCTAATACAAGTCACTTCATTTGGAAATATTACCATTTTTATATAAATTTATACTCAATGAACATAGATCACAACATTAGTCATTAAAATTGAGAGAAACAATAGATGAAGAGGTTTTCACTTCCAAAGGATTATTTAATGAAAAATAAAATTTTGTTTTATTTTTAATAGTATCAAGGGGCTTGTTGTGATTATTGGAGGAAGAAGGTATTTAAAAGAGACCAAGAAAGGAAAAGGAGCATATTGAGAAAGTATATTTATCATCTAATTTCTACTCCTTGTGGAGCATGAAACTAAGGTTCAATTAAAATGAGCATGAAACCCCTCTAGGTCTAGAATTAGAGGATGAAAGCATACAGTTCCCTGGAGTGATTTCAAATAGAAGTAACCATTGTACAAATTTGATTAATAATTATCAACAAAGTTAATTGAAAAAAGTATAGTTTCTCGCAAATATTTTATTCTAGAAATTAAAATTTAAACTTGATCTTAACTATTACAAGACATTCCCTCCAAGATATTAAAATTTTTAAACAAGATATTACATATAGCTTATTGGGATTCTTATCTGTAACTTGACTCACATGAGACCTAACATTTCATATGTTGTGAGCATGGTCTCTAAATTCATGTAGGAGCCACATGAGTTGCTTTTGAGAAAAAACTAAGTGAATTCTCCACTACGTTCAAGGTGCTCACAATTATGGGATTTAGTATGCAATAGGTGTGGATTTTGACTTGGTGGGACAAACAAATTCAAGTTTGGAAATTAATCTTACAATCACAAGTATAATTCAAGGTATTTATTCTCATTTGGTTCTAGTCTAGTTTGTTGGTCAAGAAAGAAGCAGACTACACTTTCTCTTTCATCTTCTGAGATTGAGTATTAAGGAATAATTAATGCTACCACTGAAGCTATTTTGATTCAAAATATTCTCACTAAGTTTAACATTTCATTCTAAAAACCTATGGCTATATTTTGTGATATCCAAAGTGTAGTACAAATCTCAAGGAATCTGATTCGTTACAAAAGAACCAAAAAAATTAAATACACATGCACTCCATCTAGGAGATTACTTATGATCACATAATTGATCTTCAATATTGTCTTATATCAAAGCATATATCAAACATAGATTCACCAAACCATTCACTCAAAGAAAGTTCCTTCATTTGTGAGCTTTATTGAGGTTTTGGTCGGTGTCCACATTTTTTTTTGTGGGGGGGTAGTGGAGAGAGCTTCTTAGTCTTTCCATTTCTCTCTATTCTAGAGGGACACACTTCCCTTTTTTTGGGTGGTCTTCTTCTTTTTGGGGAAAATTATTTATACCTCATCAAGCTCCATTTATTGGGATCCATCTTTTCACTCACCTAAACTATGCTTAAGGGGTGTACTAGTGTAGGTTTTTATTTATTTTCCTATAGTTTTTAAACTCTTGTTAAGTTTTCTTAGATGAAAACATTGAGTTTAATTAAGTGAGTGGATTTTTAAGATGTAATCCTACAAGGGAGTTACATTTTCTATTTTAGACCATTTCGTGGTCACTCCCTATTGATTGGACTTACTGATGAGCCTAGTTTTTGGTTAAATTTTGGGTGGAATTTATAGTCCATCTACTAGTAGTGGCATGGAATTTAGTAGTTAAGTGTTAATATTTGTATAATGTTCCCTCAAACCATTGACATTGGGTTTAACCCTATCTCTATTATGTTTTAATGACATTGACATATTATGTGGATTATCTATGCTGATTTTGCGTATGGTTGATGAATGTTCTTTAAGGTGATTGTGGATGTGCAATTATTATGCGTACTGGCATTGCTATGCAGGACACAATTTGTGGATGCTAAGTTGAGAAAGGAAACCACTAGATGATCATGCAAGGGAATCATTCAAAGGAGTCAACTGAAGGATGACAACAATGAATTCCCCACAATAGTCAATTGTAACCGCCTTGTATTTATGGTATTGAGCAATCACGGGCATTATTGCAGTGCTAAGTCCACATTTGGGAATGCATGTCTGATTGGATTCCCTGCAGACGTAACCACTCTTCCACTCTTTTCCGCATTTTCCCTAAATGGCATCCTCTTAGTTAGTGGGAGTCGACTGCCCTGTTTAGCTGGTTGTATAAATAAGGATTTGAATCTTCTTCTTGAGGATTCTGGATAGAAGATGCTAGATTCTAGGTTCTGAGATTCTGGAGGTTCTTAGTTCTTGATTGTTGTTGTTAGATGATATTGAGGATGTATTAAGCATTATCCACTTTTCAATACAACCATGCTGCTATTTTGTTTATACATTTGAAAATTGTGTTTATACATTTTTCAATGAATGAGATGATAGTTTGAGTTTAAGCAATTGAGTTTGTATTAGTTTTAGGGGATACTCATCCAAGGGGGCCCACTTGGTGAGTAACCCATTCTTTAGATTAATTAGTTTAGTTATTATTTCTTGCTCTGTACTTAGTTCGAAATCTGACATCGATTGTTCCTGCAACCACTAGAAGTCCATTCTGTGTCTGTTCCTGTAGCCAAAGTAGATAGAGTAGTTTCTTGTTTGTTGCTTAGATATTTTATTCCTGTTATGCATTTTTGTTTAGCGTAGTTGTTGGTTGATGTTCAACATTTGCTTTATTTCCTTTTCAAGCAATTTACTTTCAGTATTGTGTTTCTTAGCTAAAGACTAGAAATGACTACTTAAGAGTTCCTAATGCACATATTGTGCTGTCCCATTTCAAGTTCACGTCCCTGGGTTGAAAATTTAAATGCACCTTCATGATGATTGAGATAGCTATTCAGGTTAGATGTCCTATCTCTGAGTCATGGCTGTGAGGCCTAGTTATTGAATCATTGTAGGAGGCTGACATTTTTGGCGTCGTTGTCAAGGATGGTGTCAAGCTAGGAAGTCCTTTGGAGTCATTAATAGTTTCTCTGCCATAACACTTCTCTTGAGTTGTTCTTAGAATACCCCCTTACTTAGACAAGTAATGATCTGTTATTCCTTTGCTCATTCTTTGTGTGATTCAATTGATGCTGAGTTGATACAGTATGCATAAAAGAATGATCCTGATCCATTTCAACTAGTTGAGCTTCCAAATTTTCCCAGAAACAAAGAAGAAAAAGGAACCATTTCCCTTTGTTGACACATATCCTAATCTAACTAAGTTATGAAGCCTCCACCGAAGATCAAAACCAGATTGATAACCCCTTTTTCCCTAAGAATCCATCAAGAAGACATGGGTGATACGTTATTGTTTGAGTTTGACATGCTCTACCAGAGTTATGACTGTCCCACTGATGATCCTGGACTTAAGCTATTTCTAACCACTCTAAAAGAAGATGCACTAGGATGGTTTATGAGTCTAGGAAAAGACACTGTGGAGACTTGGGAGGACATGAAGACAAAGTTCCTTGGAAAATACAAGGAATATTGTTGGGGCAGTAATATGAAAGGAGGTGATGTCTTCAAGATGCAACAGAAGGAAGAAGAGAGCTTGGTAGATTACATTTCAAGGTTTATGTTTTGCTTGCAAAAATCTCCACACCATACACCCAATGAAGAATCACAAAAGTTTCTTTTCTTAAGAGGAATCAACGAGAGTTGCACTGATGCTTTGGAATTGATAGTAGGAGGAGATATCACTCAAGTTCCTCGGGAAGATATCAAGAAAATATGTCAGAACTATTCCCGATCAACTTCAAAGAAAGAGAGAACTTACCAATCTTTTGTGGGTAAGTCATCTACCAGTGGGATTTCAAGGATGGAGATTACTAATCTATTGGTAGACTTCAAGCAGGATATTACAAACAATGCAAATACTCAGTTGGATACACCTCAGGCCAAAGACAAACATGAGGAGGCAGAGGCAACGTTGACAGAATACTACCTTCATTGCAGAAAGAAGAAGAAGAAGGAATGCAAATGCAAGATGGTAGCTAACATTGACAACAAGATTCCACCTGAGTTTGAACCAATTCAGATTGAGGAAGATCAAGTCTAATTTGTTGCACAAAGGAAGCCTTGGGTTCCAACACAAGGTATGCTACCAGATCTACTATCTTTTTTTGGGCCAAACTAGATAGCCAGTTGCATGCAGCCATCTTCTCAATCCCATCAACCTACTATAATGCCTTCACTTGCTAATTCAAGCTCCAATGCACCCAAACCTACTCAACTACCAACTCAGCCCACACCCAATCCAAATAACACACCATAACAGTAGCTAGTACATTTTTTTGATTCAAATCAATTCCCTGCATATGTTGTGAGTGTAAGTGACATCCTACCAACTCCTTCCACACCCACCATCACTGAGCTACCTGTGGAAGAGGAGGAGGAACCTTTGAATGATCCCATTCAACCAAATGCACCTAAAAATTCCTGAACCAGTCCAAGTCAAGCAGACTGAGCAAGAACCATCATTCCCTTAGAGACTGGAAGTTGCCAAGAAGAAGGAAGAAAAGGAAGATACAAACTTTTGACATCTTAGATTAGCTAAAGCATATATGTGTTTAGATACCCCTCTTTCAGGCCTTAAGAAATATTCTAATCTATAGAAAAGCTATTAAGGAAGCTTTCCCCAAGAAGTCAGGTAGGAAGAAGAGAGACCCGACTACAATCCATTTTCTAGGACAACTCACTGATATCATGTTGGGAAAAATGACTATTCCCAAGTATAATGACCCAGGTAGTCCTATAGTAGCAGTTGTTATCAACGAAATCCAAGAAAAGAGTGCCCTGATTGATTTGGGGGAAACAATCAATGTGAGAGCTAAGGACATACTGCAACAACTAAATGTTGCAAGCATGAGATCTACTCCTTCTGTCCTACAACTTGATGATAGCTCTACTGTTAACCTTGATGGTATAGTAGAGGAACTTGTGGTAATTCTAGAATCTTGAGAGTATCCACCAGATTTCATGACTCTCTCTCCTAAGGCCATCCTAGAAGGATATCTTATCATTCTTGGAGGGTCATGGTTAGGAACAACAAATGCTTATATTAGGTGTCGGTTAGGTGATGTGATTATTTTTGATGGTAGGAATACTAAAAAGCTTGTTCTTTATCTTCCTACTTAGCCGACCTGTAATGAAGAAGATCCTGCATGGCCATAAGTTGGTGAAGAGGCTAAGAAAGTTAACTCAGTGGTGAAGCTCATGATGTTAGATAGAAGTCCTTTCTTGCAGTTTCAACATGAAGATGAAGTGTTATTTAGTTATGTTCTTCCTGCAACCATTGTTCCTGCAAATATTCTTCCTAAAGACGTTCTTCCTACAACCACTGTTCCTGCAATAGTAGACTTACTGAAGTCTCCTCAGCATGCATTTGCATGGGACTATCATGATATGAAGGGATCGGATCCTAAGCTTTGCACTCATAGGATCTACATCAGAGATGATTGTCAACCAATAGGGCAGCCTCAACGAAGAATCAACCCTGCATTGAGAGAAATTGTTAAAACAAAATTGCAAAAATTGTTAGATGATGAATTTATCTATCCTAGTTCAGATAGCCAGTGGGTGTCTCTAGTAGTGATCATGCAAAAGAAGGGAGGAAGATGGCGAGTTTGTGCTGATTATAGGGAATTTGATGCTGTCACCCAGAAGGATCATTTTTCTTTACCCTTCACTGATCAAGTTTTGGACTCACTTGCAGAAAAACTGTAGAAAAGGTGGCTAAGACAATGTGAAGTTGCTGAGGTCTTTCCTAATGGAGTTGTTAAGCTCACCACCATTGACCCTGTCAGATTCAAGTTACTTGTCAATGGTCATCATCTTAGATTATATCACGAGCCAACTTCTAAATAAGAGCTCCTGCAATAATTCACCCAACGTTCAACTCATAAGCTTCCTACAACCGAAAGTGGTGGACCTAACGTCCCGCTTTCGGCTAAATTAAGGTATGCACTTTCCATAATAAAGATTTCCACTTTAGTGGAAATCCATTTCTTCACCCATCTGCCCATCCGTCCATCTGTATCACCTTTCTCTCTCTTCCATCATTTCATTTCGCCTCACTTCACTTCACATCACCTTCATTAATTGCTCAATTATCTCCAAAAAAAGGTGAAATGATACTTTCTCTCCACAATCTTTGCAATGCATCTTTCACACGTTCAGGTATGTATGCGGTAATTCTCATCTCTTAATTACCTTTTAAGTGCATTTATTTAATCATGACACGTTACTATAGGTGATTGCATAATATGTCATTACTTCTTGTCAAATCACCACTCCCTTCTCACATGTGTAGACACATGTCCAAATTTAGGTTGGGGGGAATTAAAAAATGCAAATATATTGCCTATGCATCAAATCATAATTTGGCTATGTCAGAAAATTTAAATGAGCCGATTTGAAAATCTAGCTTGCATTTGTGAGGTGATGTTAACTAAGCCGCCAATTCTTTCCATTATCGCTCTCATTTATCACCCCTTTTCTTGTCATAATTACCCTGTCATAGTCTTGAGTTATAAGCAATAAATGGTAAAAACAAAGACAAAGAAGGAAATTCAGTTGACACTGGCAGTGAAAATTTAGCAGGAAGGTGTTGGCTTTCAGGTAGAAATTGTAGAGGAAGGAAATTTTGTAGAGTAATAGTGATTTTAGACAATGGGAGGTGGCTTAATTCGGAATGAGCCCTTTGTTCATGACGTTTTGTTGCAAGTCACACAATGCTTGGAAAAATTTCAACGCTATGGATGGTTTGATTATTTCATGAAGCTGGATGGTTTTGACAAAGGCATTGCACTCGAATTTGCCCAAACATTCTCTAAAGGCAAAGCGACAGTAAAAGGGTTAGAAGTTGTGGCAACTGAGGAGAGAATTGTAGAGGTTTCAGGGTTACCTACTGATGGAAAGAATTACCCTGCCTCTATGGATGTCAGGTCGGCTAGAGCAGAATTCATAGTACATGGCGACCTACCAATTAGCATTGACAAGTAGGGTGCAAAAAGAATGTCTCTGCATGAACCATGGAAGCAGGAAGCTGTCTACATTATAAGATATATCACCTATGAAGGGAATTTTTCAAACTTGCATTTGGTGCATTTCAAGCTCTTGAGCCACATGAGGCACAAAAGGAGGATGAGCGTGTCCAATGTTCTATACAGTCTTCTCTCCATCGTGGTAGCCAAAACACAAAAAGGTAGGGAAAACTATGTCTCCCACCATTGATTGATAAAATTGTTGGTTATGAAATCTTTGCATGATGTATCTGGAATGACCTGGGAAGAGTTTATCAAAGTTGGCCAAAATTATCATCAGGAAGAGTTTGTCAATGTTGAGCATTTTCCACTGAGGGCTATACCTCAATCCCGTAGGTCTAGCAGAAGATTAAGCATAGCTGAAGCCACCCCTGGTATTTCAACTTCTGGTGCTAGTTCTATTATGAATCCTCCTGTAGCAGTAGAAGAAGCCATAAACATTAGTTCCTCTAAAATAGAGCATTCAGCAAAAGCAAGCTCTTCATCTAATTCTGATGATGATGTCCCCTTGTAAACCCTAATGAGAACCAGAGCACGAAGGAAAGAGGCTGAAACAAGAAAAGAAAAAGAAAAAGCCCAAACATAGCCTATAGAGAAAGAGGTGCTGAGTGCTAGGAAGAGAAAGGATGACCCTATTCATTTTGCAGCCAAGGGAAAATGTAAGAGCACCCCTAGGAAGTCAAAACAGGCTGGGCTAACTTTTTGTATGCCTTTATAGGAAAGCCCTGAGCATGGTGAAACATCACATGGGGACACTAAAGCTCCAATGGAACAAGAGCATGTTGAAGGAAAAGAAGAGGATATGTTTGTGAGAGCAACAAACATAACACTGGAAGACCTTACTAATATTGCAAAAGAGTTTGACGATGAGCAGGGGTTCCTGTAGCAAAACCAAGAACAAAAGCAGGAGTTCCTACAACCACAACAAGAAGCACAACAAGAGCTAGAGAAAAACCCAAAATAGGAACAAGAGGTCCTACTGCAAGAAGGGGGTGAAGAAATTGTACCCCTACAGCAAAAAAAAAAAACTGGATAACCCTAGTGCATGCAGATAGTATTGTATGGGGAGCAACCATCAATAAAGACATTGGTAGGAATTCACCCTCCTGATTTTATGGTTCATGCATCGATTATAAATTTATGGAAAGAAATAGAAAGGAGGAAGGAAGAATGGAAACATGAGAAGAAGAGATTGAAAAAGGAAATCTAAGAGAGGGATGAGGTTATTGAGGAGAAAAATGAGGAGATTGCTACTTTAAAGAAGAAAATAGATGACATTGTGACCCTAGTGCCACAAATTCTAGAATGCAGAGCTCCTCCAAGGGTTTATGCCCTGCACTTGAAAGAGAAATATCTCTCTTTCAAGTTGTCAAAAATTGTTTCAGATTTAAACCCCTCCGTTGAAACTCCTATTGAATTTTTTAATGCCTTCAGGATTGCTTCCCTTGAGATGAAAAATTTGTTATGTGAATTCTATTTGCACAATTATGCTGTCACACAGGATCATGATTGGAACCCGTTGCTATGTGTTGGGGATATTCAGCTGCGATCATTTATGTCTTGGGTCCAAAACGAGATTAATTGTGGTGAGCAGAATAAAACTTATAAGAAAATGGAATCTAACATTCCCTTAGCCATCAGGGCTGAGTCAAGCCAACCAAGGGATATTCGTAGAGAATGGCTTAGGATGCTTCTTAGACCAAGCTATGGTAACAAAATCATGCCCTAGATTGAAGATATCTACATTGAATATGAGGTCAAAGTAGTAGCAAAAGAGGATCTTGTAAGAGGATACCTGACCCAACGATGGAATAGTTTAACAGATGAGTTAAAACAAGCCAAACCCCATTTTATTCACAATTATGCTGCAACATTGAAGTGAATTGAGAATTGACAAGTATATCCAGATTGGTAGAACAAAGGGGAGATTTTAGCTTCCCCTAACTTTCCAACCACCCATTCTCATGTGGCCAGTACCAAACTCTAGATTCTACCAATATGATATTGCTACAGAAAGAAAAAGATGGAACAAATTTGACAGATTGGGAGGATTCTATTGGGATCCAAACTCACACTCTGCTAAGACAGATGTTGGACAACTTGCAGTTTCAAACTTCAAAGCTTTAACCAAACAAAAGAATAACCCTTCCACTGTTGGAGGACTAGCAAGACACTAGGTTGGGGGGGAATGATGAGCATAGTTTTTGGTTAAATTTTGGGTAGAATCTATAGTCCATCTGCTAGTAGTGTCATGAACTTTAGTAGTTAAGTGTTCATATTTTCATTATGTTTCCCTCAAACCATTGACATTGGGTTGAACCCTATCTCTGTGAAGTTTTAATGACATTGACATATTATGTGGATTATCTATGCTGATTTTGCATATGGTTGATGAATGTTCTTTAAGGTGATTGTGGATGTGCAATTATTATGTGTACTGACATTGCTATGAAGGACACAATTTGTGGATGCTAAGTTGAGAAAGGAAACCATCAGATGATCATGTAGGGGGAATCATTCAAAGGAGTCAACTAAAGGATGACAGTAGTGGATTCCCCATGACAGTCAATTGTAACTGCCTTGTGTTTATGGCATTGAGCAATCACGGGTGTTACTGCAACGCTAAGTCCACCTTTGGGCATGCATGTCTGACTAGATTCCCTGCAAACATAACTGCTCTACCACTCTTTTCCGTGTTTTCCTTAAATGGCGTCCTCTCAGTTAGTGGGAGTTGACCGCCCTGTTTAGTTGGTTGTATAAATAAGGATTTGAATCTTCTTCTTGAGGATTCCGGATAGAAGATGTTGGATTCTAGGTTCTGAGATTTTGGAGGTTCTTAGTTCTTGATTGTTGTTGTTAGATGATATTGAGGATGTATTAAGGATTATCCACTTTTCAATACAGCCATGCTGCTCCTTTGTTTATACATTTTTCAATGAATGAGATGATAGTTTGAGTTTAAGCATTTGAGTTTGTATTAGTTTTAGGGGATACTCATCCAAAGGGTCCCACTTGGTGAGTAACCCATTCTTTAGAGTAATTAGTTTAGTTATTATTTCTTGCTCTATACTTAGTTTGAAATCTGGCATCGACTGTCCTTGTAGCCACTAGAAGTCCATTATGTGTCTATTCCTGTAGCCAAAGTAGACAGAGTAGTTTCTATTAGGGTTAGAGATGGCAGATCTAACAATTAAATGCAGATTTAATAAAAAAACAGAGAAACTAAAACATGCATAGAATAAATCATAACACAAAGAATTTAACGTGGTTCACCCAATCTGGGCTACATCCACCAAACCGCAGCCATCCAATACTTTTATTATCCAATGAAAAAACTTATTACAATCTTGCGAATAATCGTGTTTTTCCTCATACTAAAATACCCATCCGAACCCCTTTTTAACAAGCTTAGAAGCTTCCAGATTTTTGGGTTCTACAAAATCGAATTTTTTCTTTTTCATTGATTTTTTCCCTTTTTCGGTGATCACGCAAAAAAGTAGGAGGAAAATTTTTCTCGGGGGCTGCTGCCCCCGAACCCCCGCCCGGGGCCCGGCCCGGCCCCAGACCCCGGCAAGGACAGGGGGCTGGGGTGTACAGTATACCATGGGCTATACAGTATAGCATGATCAGTTGCCACATACCAACAATCTCCCACTTGGAGACTGATCAGGCTCCACACCATCACAACCTTCTTACCATGGGCTATACAGTATAGCATGATCAGTCGCCACATACCAACAGTTTCTTGTTTGTTGCTCAGATCTTTTATTCTTGTTATGCATTTCCGTTCAGCGTAGTTGTTGGTTGATGTTTAGCATTTGCTTTATTTCCTTTTCAAGCAATTTACTTTCAATATTGTGTTTCTTAACTAAAGACTAGAAATGGCTACTTAAGAGTTCCTAGTGCACATACTGTGCTGGCCCATTTTAAGTTCACATCCCTGGGTTGACAATTTAAATGCACCTTCATGATGATGGAAATAGCTATTTAAGTTAGATGTCCAATCTCTGAGTCATGGCTGTGAGGCCTAGTTATTGAATCATTGTAGGAGGCCGACACTTACCACCTCCACCCTTTCCTTGAGTCTATATAAACTCACTGCCTAGATTATATTTTTACTATTCTATGCATCAATTTCTCTTTAAGAGCTCTGAATGCAATATAGTCATCTTGACATTTGCACATCTCTCCAAATCTCTAATTTGTAGTTGTTGGTAGAAGATGATGAAGACAATAAGGAAGGTATTGTTGAGGCATATGTAATTCATAGCTTTGTTAAATTTTTATTACAGGAGAGGGAGGAGACAATATCGTTGCTATTGGAGCCATCCAAATCCCCACCTTTGTGTGAAAATATTGGTTGTGTAAATGGATCAATTCTCATATTAGTTGAAATAACAAGTAGAAAATCTGAAAATATTATGGGAAAAGAGGAACCCCAGGAGTAATTATTAATTGGTACAAAGGCCAAAGAGACTAAATTATGGTCATCACATAAAATTATATAGATGAATATTTTTGGCTATAATGTAAACCTACTTCTTAAAAATAACATGAGCCATAGAACTTAAAAATTTGCATACACAGGTCCTACGGGTACTTGGTTGTTCTCAGACAAGAACACAATTCAAGAAGAATATATGGGAGAAAAGTGTCATCAACCCAAATAAAGAAAAGGTCAACAAGTAGAAAGATGTCCTTGTGAAGAGTGCTATAATATTAGGATGCATGCAGAATGGATGCTTTCAAGCTCTTTAAGGAATCTGTGAATTTTAATGGAGATTCAAAACTAGAGAAATTTGTGTTTTAGCATCTGTAGTACTAAATTTAAGATCATTAAGGTTAAAGGATTCATTATGTTAATAAATTTAATTCAACAAACGCTAAGTTATTTAGCCAATAGGCTATTATAGGTGGGAAATCCCGCCAGATTAGTCTATTGTCTGATGCTGGTGGACTATTTCGGTGAGAAATCCCACCGAAATGGTTTTAAGAGTAACACCATTAGTGTGCTGGAGTAGGTCGCATACAAAAATAAAAGGACCATTCATATCGATGAACACCGTACCAACTACTGCTTGCGCACTATATTAATTTTACCTCAACTTTTGGGGTTTTGCGTGCGAGTTGAAGTAGCTTGTGTCTTTGTGTATTCCCTATTTTCCTATTTCCATTGCTTTTTCAAGTAACCTTCTTTAGAATAAAATGGAAATGGCGGTTATGACAGGAGGAGAGCAAGGAAACATCAGAAGGGAGAAGGTAATTTTTATTTTTATGCTTCATGCGCTATTTTAATTAAAAACCTTTCATTATTATTCAATGGCTGCTAACCCTTTGTTGCTTTTACCAGTGGGGTTGGTTTATTTCTTCTAACTAAGAAGGGGCGAACCTTCAACCAATTAGTTCTATCACTTTCAAGCTGCTTCAGCGTGAGATGCCTATTGCAATGAAAACCCTTTCATATTAAGGAAATGACTATTAACCCTCCATTCCTTTTACCACTGGTGTAGGAGAAATTTTGCAGTTGAAGTAAATGTCACTTTCCAAGGTATTTTCTTCTAGGTCCACTATTTCTCTCATCCTTGCACAGGAGGGAAGGATGTTGGCAAAGCTTATGGGACTGGGCTTTACACCTGCCAGTCACATTTTCTTGAAGCTTTCTAAATCCTATTCAATAAATCCATTTTGTGCATATCTTGTAATCGTTGCAATCTAGAAGACCACAACCTTTGAGGCATTTATTCAGAAAGTCACGTGTCTTGTCTAGGTTACTGTGTTTTGCATACATTTCTACTAGGGCCGTTGTAACTACACATCTGATAAAATGTGTCCATCCCTTTATGCTATGATGGATGTCCATACCGTATTACAAAGCTCCCATCTTGGCATAGGTAGGCTGGATGCTGGGGAAAAGTTGTGGAGTTGGTTTTACACTTGCCAAATGCATTTGCTTGCAAGTTTCTTAACCCGTTTCCACAAATCCATATCGTGCATGTCCTACAATCGTTGTTGTCCATGAGACAACATTTCTTTGAGGAATTTTTCCAAATTATTCATGAGCCTTGTCTGCGCTTTCATATTTTCATGCATGTCCAACAAGGCAATTGTAACTACATGATAGGGAAAAAATTTTGCCGCTGCTATGCTTTGATGGATGTCCCTTCATTATTACTAGATATCTAATAAATCACACGTTATTATAGTGCAAGCTCTTTTTTGTTTTGTTTCAAATTTTTTCATTTAGCATCACCAGTATTCTCTGCAAGAACATTGTGTCGGTTTAAAATGAAGGAAATGTTTCACATCTCTGGGAAAAATTTCTCTTGCAACAATCTTGGAGATGAATTTAGATGTAGTGTGTCAATCATAGAATATTTGAAGGCTCTTAACAACCCTAATACTTGTACTAGGGGCCATAGGCAATAATCTAGAGGCAATTGCTAGCTTTTCACTATGGTGGCAGATAAATAACCCTTTTTACGTCTTCTTCCACAACATTAAGTATCACTAGGTTGGTTCAGTGATAAAACATATGAATTTTTTGTATGAAACCATTTAAAAATTGTCTTAGTTTGGTGTTCCATAAGTAGACAGGAACAATATACCTATTTGCATATTCTCAATTAGAGAAAATTTATTGTCTTTACAAGTGTTTACAAGGTATTAGGATGAAATTCAGTGAGGTAGTGTTTGAAAATAGAGTTTGCATGGTTGCAGAATTATTACATAATTATTAGGATGTTTTTCAATGAAGGTAGAGAGATATGGGACTAGTAAAAGTCAATGTTTATTCATTGGAGTTCATTTAACTGCTTACATTTGATCTGGTTGATAATGATGCATTTTCTCATGCCCTTTCATTTCTCTCTTGTCTGGGTTTAGTGTTAATTTCTATAACCCAACAACAGATTAATTGCACAATAAATTCACAGAAAGAAATCTAATTTATAACAATTAACACAACTGGGTTAATTAATAACTAATAACAGCAGAAGCAAAAATAACATGAATCCAATCACAAATAGACAATAACACAGATATACCCAGGAAACCCCAATGCGGGGAAAAACCTACAAATGTTGGATCTTCTATTTAGCCTAACAACAAACTTTTCTTTCGAAAATACAATATGAGTTTGCTACAACAATCTTACATATATAGAGCCTAGCTGCTTTACTTAGCGTGCAAGAAAAGAATCTTTTATTGATTTCTTTGGCTTTAATTACACATAAAATCACTCTTAGATTTATCTTATCCTCACAAACTCAGAAACATTCTATTATAGAAGAAAAACTACTGTTGCTGAAAATCCAAAACGAATTGCTTTAAAGCATATCTAATTTGTGTTGCTTTAAAGTGATTTAAAGCATATCCAACTCGAGTTGCTTTAAAACAAATGCACATCCCACCTTTCGAGCTACAAAAATCAACACTCCCTCTTAGCAAGGAAGGTGTTCTGCACCACACCCAACTTGTCCCTGAAGAATTCAAACTTGCTCTTCATCAAGGCCTTCGTCAGGATATCTGCTATTTGTTCATCCGTAGGAATGTAATGGAGCTTCACTATCCCCTTCTCCACACAATCTCTGATGAAGTGGTACTTGATCTCAATGTGCTTTGACTTGTCATGAAACACTAGATTCTCAGAGAGTTTGATACAACTTTGATTATCACAGTAAATGACTGTAGGATCCAACTCCTGATCAAAGAGCCTAGCTAGAAGTTTCTGAAGCCAGATAGCCTCACATGTAGCCATATTGGCTGCCATATACTCGGCCTCTGCAGAACTCAACGCAACTAACTTTTGTTTCTTGCTGTACCAAGAGACTGCTCCTAATCCCAAACTGAAACTGCACCCTGAAGTGCTCTTTTGATCAGTTGTACTACCTGCCCAATCTGCCTTGGTAAACCCCTCGAGCTTCATTCCATCCTGTTGAACATACTTCAACCCATAATCAACTGTTCCTTGGAGATATCTCAAAACATGCTTCGCAACTATCCAATGCACACATTTAGGTTCCACCATAAACTGACTGAGTGAGTTCACTGTAAAACAAATGTCTACCCTAGTGTTGACCAGATACATAAGAGAGCCTATCAACTGTCTATATAGAGTTAGGTCCACTGCCTCTAATCTAGAAGCATCAATATTCTTCCAATTGGTCACAAGTGGCATTGACATAGGGTTATAGTTTTCCATCATGAATCACTTCAAGATATCAATTAAGTACTTCCCTTGTCCAAGGAAGATCTCTCCCTCTTTCTGCCACAACTCCAATCCTAGAAAGTAATGCATCAACCCCAAGTCCTTCATCTCAAACTCTCCTGCAAGATCCCACTTGCAGTGTGCTATGAGCTCCTCTAAACCTGTGAGAAATAGGTCATCAACATATAACACCAATATGAGAAGTTCACCCTTCACCTGAACATAGTACAAGTTCAGATCTGCCTCACTCTTGATGAAACCCACACTTTGCAAGTAACTATCAATACATGAATACCACGCCCTAGGAGCCTGCTTGAGTCCATACATTGCTCTTTTCAACCTGCATACATGAGAATCCCTCTCATGTGCTTCAAATCCTTTTGGCTACTCTATGTAAATATCTTCCTCAATCACTCCATTGAGGAAGGACATTTTTACATCCATCTGGTGAATCCTCCAACCCATTTGTGCTGCTACATAAATGATAGCTCTTATGGATGAGTACTTGGCTACTGGAGCGAAAGTATCGTCATAGTCAACTCCTTTCTTCTGAGAAAACCCCTTAGCCACAAACCGGGCTTTGAAATTCTCCACACTACCATCTACAACATGCTTAATCTTATACAACCATCTTGAGCCCACCATAGACTTATCTTCTAGTCACGGTACTACCTCCCACACACTATTCTTCATGATGGAAGAATACTCTTCCACCATGGAATTTCTCCATACTTGGTGTTTGGACGCCTCCTAAAAGCTGGAAGGTTCTACTTCAATTAATTCACTCATAAGTGCCACATACTCAGAATAACGTCTAGGAGCCCTTCTCTGTCTGACTGAATCTTGAGGATCACCTACATATTCTTGAGCCTCTCTCAGTGTCTGCTCAACTGCCCTGTTTCTCCTCTTTTTTGTAATAGGAATATGAGGTCGAGGAATTATTGATTCCTCCTTTTGATCACCCTGCTCGGCTTGCTCGCTTTTCTCTCCAGCTTGCGTGACTAAATTTTGAGGAAATTGTGCTACCTCAATTGTGGGTGATTGCTCCCCCTCATTCATCAAGTTGCTAGATTTCTGAAGAGCCCTCTCTTCCTCGAACTTCACATCTCTACGAACAACTATTTTCCTGAGAGCAGGAATGTAAACCCGATAAGCCTTAGAAGTTTCACTGTACCCAAAAAGGATACCCTTCTCTGTAGTAGGTTCCAACTTGGTTCTCTTCTCAACAGGAATGTGACAATACACAAGGCATCCAAAGATGCAAATGTGCCCCAAGTCTGGTTTCTTACTAGAGAATGCCTCTTCTAGAGTCAACTTTCCCAACACTTTGTGAGGGCTCCTATTCTACAAATACACAACTGTGTTGCAAGCTTCTTCCCATAAGAACCAAGGCAAATCTTGATCATGAAGCATGGCCTTGGCTGCTCCAACTATAGCCCTGTTCTTCCATTCAACAACCCCATTCTGCTGAGGGTTATACGGAACTGTCAACTCTTTCTTGATACCTTCCTGAGCACATAAATATTTGAAGGCATTCAAGGTATACTCACCTCCATTATTAGACCTTAGTATCTTAATCTTCTTCCCAGTTTGGTTCTCCACGAGAGCCTTAAACTCTTTGAACCTACTAAAGACCTCATCTTTATTCTTCATGAAATATATCCACGTCTTCCTGGAGAAATCATCAATGAAGGTAACATAATACTCATATCCATTCAAGGATGTTGTTGACATAGGTCCACACACATCTGAGTGTACGAGATCCAAAATCCCTTTAGATCTAGTGTCGCTATTTGGAAAACTAGTCTTGGCATATTTCCCAAGTGCACAACCTTTGCACACCTCATGCTTTTCTGTTTTTATCTCAGGCAGCCCAGTCACTATTTCCTTAAGAATATTAAGTGCTCCATGGTGAAGGTGAGCCATCCTCCTATGCCACAATTCTCCTATCCCTTTATAGACCAACGCATGTGCTAGCTCAAACTGTAACCAAAACAAGCTACCATGCCTAACTCCAATCACTTTTGCAACCTTGGAATCTTTAGGAAAAATATAGACTTTTCCCCTCTCAAAGGTCACGATGTAACCCTTGTCTTCCAAAGAAGAAATTGAGATTGAATTCTTTGTCATGCCAGGGACATACAACACATCCTCCACCAACAAAGGTTTTCCAGACTCCCTCTCAAACTTGACAGTGCCAATACCAGTTGCATGGTACTTGGCATTGTCTTCAAGCTCAATATAGAAATCCAACTTCTTCTCCTCCAACTTGGTGAAACATTCTCTGACTCCCATCATGTGGCGAGAAGCCCCACTATCAATATACCATACCCTGTTGGCAATTGAACTTGAGAGATAGGAAATGAGTGAAAACTCATTATCAAATCATGATGCAAACTCGTCCACCTCTGTTGTAGTAGCAACTTGCTTCTTGTCCTTATTTTTCTTATTCAGGCATTGACTGGCATAGTGACCCATCTGATGGCAGCGAAAACATTTTATCTTGCTTAGATCTTTCTTCTTCCCACTCTTGAAAGAAGAACCTTCCGATTGCTCTTTATTGGACTTCTTCTTACCCTTGCTTGCAAGAGCAAGATTTTCTTCATCTTGACCCTTCTTTTTCTAATCTCCTCGATGAGCACCTTCACAGATCTCCTCCTAAACAAAATCATCCCAAAGTCTTTCCCAATCAGGTAGCCGATCTCTACCGACAACACACTTGATAAAAACTTCCCAGTGCTTCGAAAAACCATTCAAGTCTATACACACCAACTCATTTTCATCAATCGTCTCTCCAACAACAAAAAGCTCATCCCTAACCTGTGTCAGCTTGGACAAGTAAGAGGTCACACTCTTGCCTTTGGACATGTTGGTATTATGAAATTTTTCCTTGAGCATCATCTTATGACTCTAATAGTCGCTTTGATAAATTTTTGTGAGCGTACCCCACATCTCCTTGGCAGTGTCTTTCCCCGATAAATGAGGAATTAAATGATCTCTTACTCCATCCAAGATAATCCTCTGAGCCTTGGCCTCTTTGACTTCATGCAAATCTAAGGCAACATGATCATTTGTTGGTGGTGTCACTTTTGTACTAGCATAGATCTACAACCTGTTCTCCTTGAGAACAAATGTAATATGAACCTTCCACTGCAAGAAGTTAGATGCACCCTCAAGCCTATCCTCGTATCGAATGTTGGTTGCCATAGCCACAAAAAAAATTGGAGACAAAAATCTGATGATTTTTTTTTCTTGAAATATGCGTCACAAATCTTGGCTTCGTATTCAGAGTTTAGTACTTTGATACCATGTTAATTTCTATAACCTAGCAATAGATTAATTGCACAATAAATTCACAGAAAGAAATCTGATTTATAACAATTAACACAGCTGGTTTAATTAACAACTAATAACAACAGAAGCAAAAATAACATGAAGCCAATCACAAATAGACAATAACACAGATATACCCAGGAAACCCCAATGCGGGGAAAAACCTGCAAATGTTGGATCTTCTATTTAGCCTAACAACAAAATTTTCTTTCGAAAATACAATGAGTTTGCTACGACAATCTTACATATATAGTCTAGATGCTTTACTTAGTGTGCAAGAAAATAATCTTCCGTTGCTTTCTTTGGCTTTAATTACACATAAAATCACTCTTAGATTTATCTTATCCTCACAAACTCATAAACATTCTATTAAAGAATAAAAACTACTATTGCTGAAAATCCAACTCGAATTGCTTTAAAGCATATCTAATTTGAGTTGCTTTAAAGTGATTTAAAGCATATCCAACTTGAGTTGCTTTAAAACAAATCCACATCCCACCTTTCGAGCTACAAAAATCAACATTTAGATCCTAGAACGACAACAATCATGTTTGCAAATGCTCGTTGCGTAGGAGAAAAAATAATTGGAGATGAAGATTGCTTTATCTTGAAGCTTTCTATTGATCCATCAATGCTACAAGAAAGGAGTTACAGTGCTGCAAAAATTATCAAGCATGTGCTCTTTGGATATTTCAGTCAGAAAACTGGTCTACTTGTATATATGGAGGACTCTCACCTTACTCAAATTCAAGCTACTCGAATAAGCACTGTTTACTAGGAAACTACCATAGAAACCATTAATGATTACCAAGCAGTGGATGGTGTCATGATTTCTCACTCAGGTGGGTCCATTGTGACCCTCTTCAGGTTTGGAGAGATTGCAATGAACTACAAAAAACTCGAATGGAAGAAACATGGACAATTGATGATGTGGTTTTCAGTGTTCCTGGCCTTTCGATGGATTGCTTCATTCCTCTAGCAGAGGCCATTGGAAATGGGTCAGTAGGGGATTCCTATAATTACCAGTGTAATGGGAAGCTGAAGATTGGAAAGCATGGAAATGGAACTAGCCAAGATTAGCCTACAGGAAAATCAAAATGTTTGGATCAGTTGACTTGTTAATAATACTCCATTAAAAGTTTTCCTTTCTAATTTTGATACAACCCCTACTCACCACTTTAGAGAGAATTACTGGCCTCTGAAATGATTCCCTATATCATACAAAAACTAACAAATCAAAAATTTTCTACTAAAGAATGACCATGTTGCTGATGGAGGGCATTGTTTTATGTCTGCTATTGGGAATTGAATACCATTCTTCTATGCAAAAATTCTAGAATTCATACATTTTTTCTCAGGCTCCTGCAAATTTAGGGAATTTCAAAAAACTTCATTCCAGGCAAGATCCCAATTGTAAATTTGGAATTTAAGGCATTGGTGAGAGCTGATTTTAACTTATATTACCATAAGAAGCTGGAAGCCAATGTGCATCTTTGGTATTCTTATTCATCATTGGGGATGACGATCTTATTGCAGAAATCCAATCTTGCATTGGGTTGAAGGATAATCTTGTTGATTATTGATTAAGATTGCTTACTCTTTGTATATAAAATTATTAACCAGTGTGTAGCTCTTGTGGTTACATGAGTTTCTGGATTACCCAATCTGTTGGTAGTCTCGAATTTCTGTCTGAGTTTTGGATGGGAATACTAATGCAACAAAATTGTATTTGTCACAGATTGTTTGAGAGGATCTAAAAATATATACTTCAATAAAGGATTTTGCTTTAAGTAGTTGTTAGTCAATATGGAAATTGAATGTACTCTTGTTTGCTTTGCAGCTATTTTTCCCTGTCATTGCCAGGGTAAACCAGATAGTATTTATGAATTCAATAATAAATGCCATATTAATTGCAATACTATCTTTCCAAGGTTCATTGGCATTCTTTCTATTTAGGGCAGAGCAAAAGATGACTGATAATATCCAAGATTACCTCAAATTTCAATAGTCTTAGAAATGCTTGTTCTCCTTGTAAATTTGCTAAAGGATTATATATATTGTATTGCATCCCTACTGTTAATACTTGTTTATTACTTGGAAGTTAACATGAGCTGATTAGGAGATAAGGACTAGGGGTGTCCATTTAAAGCGGAAAACTAATTGGCTGACTGCCATTCCATTGATAACAACAGTCATACTCCTAACATATGCAAATGAATCCATCAATCCATTATGAGGCAATTGATGTGTTGTTTAGTTTTCTATTTTAGTGGCATCCAACTTGAGCTTGATTACTCTAACATCAAAAGGCATGAAAGGGTGCTGATAATTGGACTTTTAGTTGTGAAAGTTGTAAATATTGGCATTTAACATGTTTTGTGTCCTTATATTTTATTGTTAATGAAAGCATGTACCATTTTATGGCCGTCAATTCTTATTTATTTTCAATACAAATATAGCTTCTAGAAATTGTCATTTAAGCTGGAGGTTATTCTTTTGGATATCTATTAATTCGTATTTTATTTTCAATACAAAATCTCTCCATCTTAAACCGATTTAATGAATCAAGGTAATAAGTGTATATCTGTGTTTAGGTATATGCTAGAATTCTGCTATAAGTTATTTACTTCATTTATTGTTGTTAAATTTTAATTAGATTTGTTATATTTATAAATTAAATATTAATTCTTGTTAGGGGAGTGGATAAGTAGGCATTAGAAAATTTTAGTATGGATCTCAATAAAATTGATTTTTAGTGTTGTTGTACTAAACTAACATTAGAAGGGCCATAACATTTGATCTAATTCCATGTTTTATTCCACAATTTTTCCCCTTATGAATCTAGAACTTCATATTAAAACCATAACATTGCCTCCTTTCAAAACTTGAGGAAATGGTTTGGCGAAGAAGATAAAATCATGTGGTGAGGTGCTATAATGTATTGTTGAAGATTTGTGACTGCCTTTCCCCATAAATTCTCGCCATATTTGGGCCTTCTTATAAACTAGCCCAAAATGAGTACATGCATCACAGATTTCGTGGTAGATTTACGTCACCAGGTATGGCTCTGAGCCCGCTGGCACCGTTCTACACCATTCTTGGGGTCTCCGTGTGTAACCTACCATTTAATAAGTCACCAATTCTTCACTACAGCTAATAAATGTCAAGCAACCTTAAGATGGCTCTCACCTAGACACAAGGCACATGCAAGACGAACAAAATTTGGCTGCCTCTTTCAAGTTTGTGTGGTGAACAAGGAGGAGGTTAGAGGATCAACATACACCCCTTTGTTTCAGGTTTGTATACTTCAACCACAATCTTCTTTCGTTATTGTTGTTTGCCATTCATTTATTCTATGTATAATCAGTGACTTGTAGATTGAATTTATGCATATATTGGGGCATTTGAAAGCTTCTTCCAATACAATTTGGTTGATGTGTGTAGCACACATTTTCTTTGAGTTTAACGCTTTAATCTGTTCAATCTAATATTCACATGATTCAACTTTATAATTATGTGGCAATTTGATTTGGCCTGTTAAATTTATATCTATTCTATTCAACATTCTTGTGTATATATAATTGAATGTTGGTTGTATATACCCCCCTTTAGTGCTCAACAAAATTGTTATTTGGTCTTTTCTTGAATTTAAATTCTCTCCGATGAAATAATTACTTTTAATTTTATAATAACTACTAGGAATGTTTGCTTTGTAGAGATTACTATGATTTTGAAAAATGAATTTCTTTACTCTCTTCTTCAATATAAACCCTAGCAGTCTTCAAGTTTTCAAATACTTCAGGTTTGCAGTGCCTTTACTGGAGAGTTCAAATCTTTTTGCAACCAGGTTTAAGCGTTCGAGTTTTGTTCTACTTTGGTGAAATGCATATAATAGAACAAACATATAATTGAAATGAAAGAAATATTTTAATAATGGCGAAGATACCAAAATAATTATGGGATGATAAAACAACATTGAGAAAGAAGTGTATGCTATAGAATCCATGCTACCTAGGTGAAATGTAGATGGAAGAGTTTATGTAGAAAACATGAATTAATTTGATTGAGAGAACAAGTTATCCAAAGACGGCTTTGAGGATTTCCTATCTATATATGATTCTTACCGAGGCCACCAACATCTGACTCTATATTACTTCATTTTATTTTTCATGTTAAAACTTAGCTTGTAAGCTCAATATGGTAAGTTGTAAAAATTGAACCCTGTCTGATTAGGATCTTGTTAGTCCAATCACGGTGGCTTACCTGTGCATATGCATTGAATGTGCGGTAATAGTTTTGTTCTTGAAAAGGAAAATAAACAGTCCTTTTCAAAATGAAAGGAAGAGTAAATTCTCTTTTCCAAAAATCTTGGGTTAATAAATAAATAGTATCAATATTCAACATCTACCTTTGGACATCATTTCTTTTAAATAATACACTCTTGTATGTTTTCTTTATCGTGAGTAATAGATATTATGTATTGTTGAGCAGATAAAATGTTATTGATTTCCCTCTATTTATTTTATTTCTGATTTAACAACATCAACGTCATCAACGACTTCAGTATATTCAACTTCTTATGGTAATTTTGTTCATACATTGGGATTTTTTTTTTAATAATAGCAATACTATAAATTAAATACGTAGAAATCATTATACAACTCAAAAAAAATCAGTGCTTAAAATATGTCTAATTTTCCTCTTACATAATTATGCATTTCAACTCTTTACTTAACTACAATTTTTTTGCCATAATTTGACACCTAATCAACACATCTAACCATTTTTTTCTTTTGTTCTATAGGTCTTGAAGACAAATGGCATATATCATAGAACCTTATCGTTAACCACCAACAATTGTATTATACATAACCAATCTTCTCAATTGGTGATTTTCATGTGTCATAAAATAGTTTTTGTATTATAAAATTATTTTCCCACAACATGTAGTTTTCCATTATGTTACATTCAGTTACAAGGTTTATCATTAACCAACAACTACTATACTTAATCCAATCGAATTTTTAATTTATATGTCTTCTTTCATTGTACAAAAAATATTATGTTTTGAAACCATTTAGCATAGCATACCGATTTAAATAAAGTTCCATTTGTTCATATTCAAATCTTCTCGCATCCCATTATCAATTGACTTTTGCTATAAATAGTTAGTCTTAAGAAAAAAAAATTACATTTTCTTGTGATCTTTTCCCCTTCCCTTCAATATATTGCTAGAGTATATCTTGCTATCGGCGTAACCATTGCACCTCATTGAGGTGCAAGCGCTAGTAGACATGACTGTTGAGCTTGTATTTATTGAGTCATAAATCCATCATTGTTACTCAAGGAAGGGACTACTGAGCACAAAAGGAATATGAGCGCATTAGGAAATACCATCCCTTCCATATGTAAAAGTTTCAATGACCCTCCTCCTAAATGTCGAAGATCTTCCCTTTCTAATGGTGTGATCTCTACAACTCCTACTTCTATTCTTGATCATGCACCCCCACGTCCAACGACTCCAGATAATAAGGTTATTCGATCTAGATCTAGAAAACAAAGAAAATCAAATACCTTTATTTATCCTTCACAGGAGATCATGCAAGAGTTATATGTTAATTTTGTGCGAGATATGAATCCAAAAGAAGTAGAGTTCATGCCAAGCCTAATGTTTCAAGTAGAGCTAGCTCATTGGAACTACGAGGACAATATAAGAGAGGAGGATCCCAATCTCATGTCCCTTACTCTAACAGATTTCACCTATCATTTTTTAGGAGTTGTGGTCCCTTTAAAACTCACCATTCTAAGTATGTAGATGCTATACTTGAGGAATTCAGACACTTTAAGAACACTATTCTAGTAGCAGGCTCAATAATTTTGGGCTGGTCCTATGAGAGGTGTTTTCTTGTAAAGGGTTGGAAGAGCGGTTGTTGGAGTTTTCCTAGGGGAAAGAAGGAAGATCCCGATGAAGAAGATCATGTATGTGCTATTAGAGAATCAATGGAAGAGGTAGGATATGATATAGGCCCTCTTTTGAATGTCGATAACTCTATTGAACATGTTGATGGGAAGAAAAGAGTGGTTTTGTTCCTTATCACGGGAGTGAATGAGATGTACCATTTTGAACCAAAGACCAAAAAGGAAATCAATGAAATTGCTTGGCATTCACTCTTAATCATGGAAAAAAGAGCCAATAAGTATTTTATGGTTGGTCCATTTCTAGGAAAATTGAAGAATTGGATTAGAAGAAATTGTCGGGGACTATCTACAACATCATTGAGTGGAAATTGTGAGATATTCACTATTTGGAAAATTGATGAAAAAAAAAAAAATGACTCCAATGAAGTATTCTACACATAATCCTAAAGTTAATACTCCTAACAGTCCTTCAACTTCTTGTTGCAAGGTTAAAAATAACACCCCTGATTTTGGTCAAAAACGTCCCTCCACTCCTCGCTGGAGCCTTATGGAGGATAAAACCAAGTCCCATTTTCCGAGGAGTTCTCCTTGTCCAAGGATTTCTCCTTATTCGATGAGTTCTCCTTGTCCAAGGAGTTCTCCTTATTCGACGAGTTCTCCTTATCCCAAGAGTTCTCCTTATCCCAAGGGTTCTCCTTATCCTAAAAGTGCTAGAGCAGTGGAGAGTTCAAGAGAGTTTCCCTTGTAAAGGTAATATCTACTTGGAAAAAGTAAGCAAGTTTTGATGGCTAAAGCCAATAAATTAATTTTTAACAAACTAAAGCATATCTTAAAATTATTTTTACAAAATTTAACTAGTAAATTTATTTATTCTAAATTAAAATAAATCTCATCTTTCAAATCAATTTTGAAGATTTTTTTTTTGAATTCTTACTTTAAATGTTTTAAAGAGTCAAGGGCTATAAAGAATCTTGCTTTTCTTAAATAATAGAATGGGAGAAAAATTGTAAGGCTTATGTGACATTAACTAATGCTATCACTGTATTTATCCATTTTTCAAGCGATGTTGAATATGCATTCCTACTTAAATATTTCAAGTGAAAAAATATCTTTAAATGATTTAAGTCTTTCTTGTTAAAAACAATTTATGGTTATCAAAGACATTAGATTTCCATTGTCCATATCGATAATAGTAAGCTTTTCTGGATTAAACTGTGTTTGTTTTTTTACCATCAGTTTAATCCAGAAAAAGCTTACTATTAATTTATGGTTAAACAATAGACCTGAATGAAGGTGCTCTCTCTCACTACCTCCTTTGATTTCTCAAAACTCCCATCTAATCCTCTTGACATCTTCTCAATACAAAGTTGGGCATTTTCCCCAGTTTTCTCCTTATTCCTGCACAAACCGCTTCTCTTTATTGCAGCCCTATAAATGTCTTCATATCCTATAAATCTACATTTAGCCTTTCCTCAACATTACCCAACACTTCACTGGTTTTTGCTATAATAGTATTTTGACCATGAATTATTGCCTTGTGATAAATTTACAAAAGTCTATTTTTCTTTTCATATACCACTTCTTTGCATATGCATTTCTCCTCTACTCCTTTGTTTTATTATTTATCTAATAGCTCTTACTCTTCAAGTGTAAATCGTTATTTGGACTCAATTTCACATGCATTGTGAACTCAAACTACTATTCCATTAGTTCAGTTTTCTCTCCACCAATCTCTACTACAATACTGCATCAACTAATGTCCCCTAAGTCAAAAGTATACATTCTCCAATTAATACCTCTTCAATTATTTTAACTCCATGATGTTGCTTAAGCTTCATTTGTCATGTCAAGGTGTACCGTTGTCACTACAAGTGCAACATCTATATTGAAAAACTTTGTTAACTTTATGCATTTATTTTATCGTCACTCATAGGTCCAACTTGCAACACTACAAAGACTCCATCATTAGTATATGCACTTAAACAATCAACTTTGTTTACTATATGTACTTCTAGCATCTATTGTGTATCTCCTTGGTCACATTGTTTTATGAAATCTACTAGTATCATATATCTACCATCCTCCTCTAACTTGTGGCATTTATATACTACCCCCTAGTGTTATTAATTATAACATCTCTAGAATTGCATAAATTCCAATTGTAAGTTCATGTTTGTACATTTCCTATACATTTATATTTCCATATTCTTATCCCTTTGCATCAACTCCTTCCTCTCCACTTTCACTATATGTTCTTTCATGAATTCTACCCCTTCTCTTGTCTCCTTATAGGGAATTCACCCTTATTTTCACTCCCCTTATGGCCTCTAGTACCTCATACATTCTATCTACAACATTTGGAGTTGCAACAACAACTCTTGTTCTTCTCATCAGAGGAATTTTGTTACCCTAAATCTTTATTTCTCACCTCTACAACCTTCTTGCTATAGGGAAACAACCACAATAAGTGCTTATAAGATTCCTTCCAACCCTAAGCCAAATTTAATACTCTCAATTTGTCGCTTGGTCGATACCATAATGGTAGTGGCTACTTATCAATTGTAGACATAAAATCAATGACCTCCAAATATTCTTGTAAAATGGAGGTTGTTTTAGTGAAACCAATTTATTAATGTAGTCACACTCTCTCTTTCTCTTTATGCCCTATACACTCCCATAATTCTTTAAACTCCCCTCTAATCCTCTTGTCATCTCCATACTCCAAAATTGGGAATTTCCTTTCCCATCTTTTTTTTTGTCTTTTGTTCCTTTCCTATATGTCAGCAACTTAAAATAAATATATTTTCTTCCTTATTTTTCCTATCTTCTTCTTCCACTCTTTTCATAAATATCCCCCTTATCCTCTATGACCCCTTTATGATTTTTCTTTCCTCATCCTATTAGGTCTATCTTTCATGCCCTTGATACATAAGAGATGATTCCCCAATTTTGTTACAAGATATTGGCCTCTTTATGGACCCTCATATCATGTGTCCCTACCTCTTTTATATTCCTATATACAACCCCATCTACAGTCACTCTCTCATGCCATACTCTCTTCAAATATACTCTCTCAAATCTTCTAGATCTTCCCTTGAACTCTCTAGAATCTCACTCAAAATCTTATTTGACCACCAAAATTTTAGATTTTTATCATGGGTGCAACCTTGGTAAATTTAAAATCACTGACCCCTCATACCTGTTTAGGCTAGGCATAAATATTTTTAATGGGAAACTTAATTGAATTTCAAACTAGATGGTAGTTCTTTATAATTTTTAAAAAATCATGAGAAAAAAGAAAAGTTACTCGTAGTACATGATTCCCTGGTGCAGTCAAGGATGAAGGGTCCAAAAATAGGACTTTCCAACCTTTTAGCAAGAATAAACACAATGGAAACTCAAAGAATTGGAATGGCAATCCCACATGAATATATAGATAATGATTAATTATTCACAGGCGACATGCCCTACCTTCCGGCTTACAAATTACAAAAATTATTTGGCGCTAAGCCCAACAATACAATGCTGGTTTAAGCCCTTGTATGACTATCACTATCACTACTATCTCCCATGCTATCTAATGAAACTACACAATGCTTATATATATAATTTCCTAGCTCCAGAAAAGGTCCGCGTCGGCCTCAAGAGGTCTCAAACCCCAAAGTTGATTAAATGTGTGAAGGTTGGCCAAAACATATGACTCTCCTTTGATCCTTGGATAAACATGATGCAGATCCGAACAAAGGTTCCTCGATGAATATGCATCCTTATGAAATGGTTTCCTAAGCTCTGCAAGTCACAGGTTAGGCCCACACACTTGAAAAGCAAAGACTATTTTGTGAATTCTCTTTGTCCAATTATAAATGATATTCTATTAGTAATATCTTCGTACCAAGATCTCCAAAACGCTTGAATTTTGGATATGATGTAGATGTTGCAATGAAGATCATATATTCTGCTCCATGAGCTCTGATGTTACAATGTGGTATAATGTGGTATGAAATACTACGACTAGGTCCTGACAACAAACTACTGAAATGCAAGAAAACACGAATGCAAATATTTTTTTGGTTGATGCAAGATAGCTTGTAACTAGTGATGCTCCTGCATCAGACACCCGAGGTTGAAAAGTGAGCCTCTCACTTTCCTGGGGCTAGAGGAAAACAAATGCGGTCCACCTCAGCCTGAGAAATCCATTATGAATCTTCCTCCAGTTTTCCTTTCCATCTGACTAGATATTCCTTGTATTGCCTTCCTCTGGTAGTACATCCAACTCCATTTTCTAAAATTTCCTCAATTTCCTCTGAATGATGTGCTATCTGGTCTGGAAAACCAACTTCTCTATCCTCCGGTGACTCTCCTTCATGATACTGGTATAGGTCTGCAATGTTGAATATAGGTGATATTCCAAATTCCTCTAGTAGTTCCACTTCATATGCATTTCCAAAATCAAACTTCCTGATGATCTTACAAGTTCCAAACTTCTTCATCTTCAACTTATTATATGTCCCAACTGGAAAATCTCTCTTTTCTCAGATATACCATTACTTGCTCTCCTACTGCAAACTCCTTATGTCTTCTCTTCTTATCTACTTCCTCCTTGTAGGTATTGTTAATTTTCTCTAGATGCTCCTTAACTTAAGTATGCATTGTTTCCATGAATCTTGCAAATTCTTCTACCTTCGTACTCCTTTTATTCTCCATATTGATATCTCTTAATTTTGCTACTCCTCTGGGTTGTTGTCCTATGACAATTTCAAATGGTGTCTTCCCTGTGCTCCAGCTTACGGAATTGTTGTATGCAAATTCTGCTTGCGGTAGTATTAAGTCCCAATTTCTTGCTTTACCTTTAGTCAAACACATCAACAAGTTCCCCAAACTCCTATTTACCACTTCTATTTGTCCATCTGTCTGTGGGTGAAATGATGAACTATACTTCAAATCTGTCTTCATCTTATTCCACAATATTTTTCAAAAATATCCAATGAATCTATATTCTCTGTCTGATACTATACTCTTTGGTAGTCCATGCAATCTCACAATATCCCTAAAAAATAGATCTGCAATGTGTATTGGATCACTGGTCTTCTTACAAGGTATGAAATGCACCATCTTAGAAAATCTATCCACAACCACAAATACAAAGTCAAATGCTCTCTGTGTCTTAGGTAATCCCAACAAAAAGTCCATGCTAATTTCTTCCCATGATCTCTCAGATACTATCAATGGTGTATACATTCCAGTGTTTTGACTGTTTCCTTTTGCAACTTGACAAATCCTGCAACTTTAAACATATTTTTTGACATCCTTATACAGTTGTGGCCAAAAATAGTTTTCACTCTATGGTCTTATCAATTCCAAAATGTCTTGGTAATCCTCCACAATGCTTTTCCTTGATCAAATTATCTCTCATTGAACTTCTAGGGATACATAATTGGTTGTTCTTGAATAATATATCTTCCTAAATGAGATAATCCAACCATTTGTTTCTATTTGTCTCTACACATTCCTTACAAGCCTTCCATGCCTCATCAAAATCAATGTCATCCTCATACATATGATTTAGTTATTCAAAACCTAATACTTCAATTCTCATGTTTTCCAACAAACTTCTTCTCCTACTCAATGCATCTGCAACCTTATTTGAGTTTCCACTCTGGTACTTCAACACAAATGTATAACTCTGCAAGAATTCTACCCATCTCATATGTCTCTGGTTCAACTTCCCTTGACTATTCAAATATTGTAAATCTTGATGATCTATATACAACACAAATTCCTTAGGTAACAAGTAATGTCTCCACTTCTTCAAGGCTTGTATAATTGCATAGAATTCCTGATCATAGACTGAATATCTTTTCCTAGCATCATTCAATTTTTCACTAAAGTAGGCTACTTGTCTCCCTTCCATACTTAACATAGCTCCTATTGCACTCCCACTAGCATCACAATCTACTTGGAACACCTTATCAAAGTCCGATAGTGCTAACATAGGTTGTTCTGTCACCTTTTACTTCAACAACTCAAAACTCTTATGTGCTCCTGATGTCCACTTGAATTCCTTTTGGTCACCCCTCATTGTCTTCGTCATAGGTGTGCAAATACTACTAAAATTTCTAATGAAATTTTGGTAAAAACTTGCTAGTCCATGAAATGATCTTACCTCTCCAATGTTCACAGGTGTAGGCCATTCAACTATTGCTTTAACCTTCTCAGGGTCCATCTTCAATCCTTCCACAGATATCACAAACCCCAAATATACTAGTTCTTCCTTCATGAAACTACACTTCTTGATGTTTATCAACAACTTCTCTTCCCTTAGCCGCTAAAATACTTGTCTGATGTGCTCCAAATGTTATTCCTTAGTCTTACTGAAAATTAGAATATCATCCACATAAACAATGACAAACTTGCCCAAGAATTTCTTCAGGACTTCATTCATCAACCTCATAAATGTACTAGGTGCATTAGTTAGTCCAAATGGAATGACCAACCACTTATACAATCCCTCATTTGTCTTGAAAGAAGTCTTCCATTAATCTCCCTCTTTGATCTTGATTTGATGGTATCCACTCTTTAGGTCTATCTTGGTGAAATACTTTGCTCCACTCAGACTATCCATGATGTCATCCATCTTAGGCAATGAGAATCTATACTTTACTTTGATCTTATTGATAGCTCTTGAATCTATACACATCCTCTATTCTCCATCTTTCTTAGGTGCAAGTAAAACTGGTACCGCACATGGGCTCATACTTTCTCTGATCAATCCTTTCTTCAACAGTTCCTGTATTTGTCTATTTAGCTCCACATTCTCTCTTGGTGTCATTTGGTGTGCAACTTTGTTTGGAAAACTAGCTCATGGAATAAGATCTATATGATGATTGATACTCTAGATTGGTGGTAATCCTTTAGGCACATTCTCTGATACAATGTCTTGGTACTCTGTCAACAGTGCAATGACTTCCTTCCCCAGTGATTCTTCTTCTCTTGTGATTCTCTCTATATCTAGGGCTCCACATTGTTGGAAAATGTGCCTCAAACTTACTGACATGAAACTCCTGAAAGAGAAAAATTGGTGAGACCCTTAGAATGTCTTTCCGACAAGCAACTATGTTCTAAACTCCTGAAGATGTCAGATCGGTGTAACTATGGCTCTATCTTACCGATGGAAGTCATTGGCAAGACATGGGCTATCAGAGTGAGATTCCTAACTTGTTCTGATTGGAGTGAGACTCTTGGTGACATAAGACATTTGGGAGTCACGAACCTTCAGAGTGACATTTCAGACTCTTGGCTGATGGGTTTGCACTTAGTGTGACCTCTTGCCAATGGTGCTGGTCTTGCCGACGGACTGGTCGAGGTGACATGAAGGATCTATAGGAGTCTTAGCGATAGAGTGTGTCTGGCCGATGGGTTTGCATTCGGTGTGACCTCTTGCCGATGGGGATAGTCTCACCGATGGATCTACACGTGATGGACATATCGGAGTAACATGAGTTGTCGATGAAACTTCTTGGACTCTTGCCGATAAGGACAGTTGGTTTTCTTGTGATATCAAGGAGACTTGATTTTTTATCGGCCTGACTTCTCAGGATGTTGCTGATACCTTTGGTCTTACCGATAGCTCTGTGATCAGGCACTTTGGCATCAGGGAGAAACAGTTTGGTGTCTCACCGACATGCCATATAGTTGAACGTTTTGACCGAATGACTATCCTACATGATCTATTTTGGACCAATGAGAGAAGCAGAAGGAGAACTGTTGGCAGTTGAATTGTTGTGACTGTTCCTGTGTGGAAGATCAACAAACCATGAACAATAACGATTATGCTCTGCAATGGTCAAAGATGATGAACTGTTGGGTGCTGTAAGAGTTGTTCAATTGAACACGATTTGATCAATGTGTGTGAATTCATTGTATGCTTCTGAAAGCATTGTAACGGTGATGTTTTGTACAAGGTTGATCAGGGAAATGTTGCTGCTGTAAAATTGACAATTGAAAGTGAAGTTTGATCTCTGTATGTAATTTTTTTTTACTGTAATACAAAGAGGCTTTACTTGGTGTGGTGGGTTTTTCTCCCGTAAGGGTTTTCCCACGTAAATCTGGTGTCCAATTGTGTATGTGTTCATTTCTCTTTTTTTGTTATTCTTTTCATGTGTATCTTATTGAATTTAAATTGAAAAATTTAAAGTCATAACTGCATTCTTCCCTGAGTTTTTGGCATTAGGAAAGCTTTTTCCACATCTTATCTTTCCTTACAAGTGGTATCAGAGCTTGGCCAGTTGTGCTATCCTCTTGGGTAGGTCGGGTCTTTTTGTGTCAATTTTGTTTAGTGGGAGTCTTGTAGAAGTCTGGTAATTTGAATTACAGATTAAGATGGCAAGCACATCAGAAAAGATTGAAATTGAGAAATTCAATGGCAACAATTTTGAGTTGTGGAAACTCAAAATGGAAGATCTATCGGTTGATCGAGATCTTTGGCTTGCTGTGTCTGGAACGAAATCTACAGGAATGAAGCAAGAAGATTGGGACCTCGCAGATCAAAAATCAAAGGGGCTGATAAGGCTCTGTTTGGTAGACTTTGTTGTTCTAAATGTTCATGAAGAAAAGACTGCATCTTCTTTGTGGAAAAGACTGGAAGCTATTTATTAGGGCAAGTCCTTGGTGAATAAGTTGTTCTTGAGGAAGAAGTTGTACTCTTTGAAAATGTAGGAAGGAGCGTCTGTTGTTGATCACTTGAATGCTTTCAATATGTTGATTGCTTAGTTAGCATCTGTAGGTGTGAAGATTGATGAAGAAGATCGATGTATGCTATTGTTATGTTCTTTGCTGGATTCTTGGGATCACTTGGTGATGGCTATTGGGAGTATGAAATCCACTTTTAAGATGGAAGACGTTGTTGCTTCTTTTTTATCAAAAGAGATGAGAATACAATATTTTGAGATGGCAAAGGAGGATCTTGTTGTTCGAGGAAGATCAAAAGAAAAAGGCAAGAAGAAGGACAAGAGGTCCAAATCGAAATCAAAAGGGAGACCAAAGTTTCCTAGTAAGAAGTCCAAGGTGAAGTGCTGGAATTGTGGGCAGCCTGGTCATGTCCGAAAGGATTGCAAAGAGGAGAAAAAGAAGAAGAAGAAGAAGAATTCTGACAATGATTCTTCTCAGAGTGATGCAGATGCTTTCATTGTAGCCTTGGCAACTCAGGCATCAGATGATGTCTGGATGATTAATTCTGGAGCATCTTTCCACATGACATCTCATAGAGACTGGTTCACTAAGTATGAAAAATACGATGGTGGAAGGGTGTATTTGGAAAGCGATTCATCTCTGGAAATTATTGGCCGTGGGAGAGTCAGAATTCAGTTCCCTGATGGAAGAGTGAAGGGAATCAATGATGTAATGCATATACCAGGTCTGGCTCAAAATTTACTTTCTGTTAGTAAGCTAAATAATGCTAGAGTGCAAGTCACATTCTCTGGAAATGGCTGCAAAATGACTAGAGGCTCAATGGTGCTAGCTAGGGGTGCTCGTATTGGTACCTTGTATAAGCTGGACGCACTTGTTGTTCAATGCAATAGTGTCTCTACAAAGTCACAAAAGGCTACTCGTGGAGAAAAGGAGGAAAAAGTTCCTGATAGTGCAAACTCTATGGAAGTTAAACTTCCAGCAAAAAGGACTATGCTTTAGCATCATAGGCTTGGCCACATTGGAGAAAAAGGTTTAAAAACTTTGAAAAATAAAAACCTGGTTGAGGGGCTTGATGATTGTAACCTCAAATTTGAATTTTGTGAACATTGTATATATGGTAAACAACATCGTGTTTCATTTTACTCCAATCCTCATAAATCTTTTGGTTTACTTGATTACATTCATTATGATGTTTTTGGACCAGTAAATGTTCCTTCTTTGTCTAAATCAGGATATTATGTATCGTTCATTGATGATAATTTAAGAAGGGCATTTGTTTATTTTTTGAAAAGTAAATCAAAAGTATTCAGTCGTTTTAAGGAATTTAAAAACCTTGTGGAAAATCAGACTAGAAGAAAAATAATTTTTTTAAGGACTGACAATGGCAGTGAGTTTTGTTCTGATGAGTTCAAAAGGTACTGTAAAGATCATGAAATGAAAAGACATAAAACTACACCCTACACTCCGCAACAAAATGGAGTTACTGAAAGGTTCAACAGGACAGTGATGGAAAGAGCACGAAGTATGTTGAGCAGTGCTGGCCTGGAAGAGAAGTTTTGGGCTGAGGTAGTTGCAACAACATGTTATTTAATAAATCATTCTCCTTATTCTGCTCTTGTTGAGAAAACACCTTTGGAAGCATGGTCTAGAAAGAAGCCCTCTCTGAGATAGATTCGTGTCTTTGGATGTGAGGCATATGCATATGTGTCGAATGAAAAAAGATCTAAATTGGAGAACAAGGCTGTTAAATGTATTTTTATTGTCTATAGTGTTGGCATAAAAGGATACAAGCTTTGGAATCTTGATACAAAGAAGGTTTTGTATAGCAGAAGTGTTATTTTTCGTGAGATGAAGCCTTCTACTTTGGATTTACAGTTACAGACAAAATCAGAAAATAAAAAGGATGTAGTTGAAATTCCTCCGACACCAAATAAAGAGGAATTCAAAATACAAAATGTACCTAAAAATGAGGAGAGCTCAAGTAGTTCTGAGAGTTTTGAAGAAGAACAACAACCTCAGCCTCAGCCCGTGAGGAGGTCAAAATGTGAAAGAAAGCAACCTGATAGGTATGGGTTTTCTATGTTAGATTCTACTTGTGCCTATGCTTTAATTTCTAGCACTGATGAGCCTAGAACTGTCAAAGAGGAAATTAGAATGCCTGATTCAAACTCTTGGTTGGAAGCCATGAATGAAGAAATGGCATCATTAGAAAAGAATGACACTTGGAGTTTGGTGCCCTTGCCTGAAGGCAGAAAAGTTGTTGGCTACAAATGGGTATTTAAAAAGAAAATATGTCTGGATGGCAGTGTGGAAAAGTATAAGGCAAGGTTGGTTGTGAAGAGTTATTCCCAGGTAGAGGGAATTGATTATGGAGAAATTTTTTCTCCTGTAGCTAAGCTGACGTCTATCAGATTTCTTTTGTCACTTGCAACATTGTATGACTTAGAGATTGAATAGATGGATATGAAGACAACATTTCTTCATGGTGATCTTGAAGAAGAAATTTATATTTCTCAACCTGAGCACTTTGTGGAAAAAGGTAAATAAAATCTAGTTTGCAAGTTGAAAAAATCTCTGTATGGATTAAAAAAATCTCCTAGAATGTGGTACTAGAAGTTTGACACGTTTGTTTTATCATTGGGATTTGTAAGATCAAAATATTATCATTGTGTGTACTTCAAAGCTGAAAATGATCATGTTCTTATTATTGCTCTCTATGTTGATGATATGTTGTTCATAGGCAATAGTAAGTTAATGATTTTTGATCTAAAATCTAAATTATTTGCAAAATTCGAAATGAAAGATCTTGGTGCAGCTAGGTATATTCTGGGAATGGAAATAATCAGGGACATAAAGAGTAGAAAAATTTGGCTCATCTAGAGTAAGTATATTAATACTATTCTGGAGAGATTTTGTATGATTGATTGCAAGCATCTAGTTGTTTCAGTTTTGCAGGGAACAAAGCTATCTATTGAAGATTGTCCAAAATATCCTACTGAGATGGAGGACATGACCAGAGTGCCTTATGCTAGTGTAGTTGGAGGTTTAATGCATGTAATGGTCTGTACAAGGCCAGACATTGCCCAAGCAGTGGGAGTACTTAGTCATTTTATGGCGAATCCTGGAAGGACACATTGGGATGTTGTGAAAAGAGTGTTTAGATATCTGAAGGGAACTTCAAAGTATGCTTTGTGTTACCATGGAAATTTGGTTGAATCATAGAGGACTCTCAGTATTCTTGGGTATGTGGATTCTGATTGGGCAGGGGACATTGACAATAGAAGATCCACCAGTGGATATATTTTCATGATGCATGGTGGTGCAATTAGTTGGATGAGTAAGCGGCAGGCTATAGTCACTTTGTCCACTACAAAGGCAGAATACATGGCAACTACACACGCCTATAAAGAAGCAATCTGGTTAAAACGTTTGTGTTCTAACATTGGGTTTGATGCAGGGAAAATTAAAATTTGATGTGACAGTCAGAGTGCTATTTGTTTGGCAAAAAATCCGACTTTCCATGCTGGGATGAAACATATTGATGTGTAGTATCACTTTATACAAGATATGGTGGAGGATGGAAAGGTCTATTTAGAAAAAGTGGATACTTTGAAAAATGTTATAGATGCATTGACAAAACCAGTGAGCATAGACAAGTACAGGTGGTGTGCCAGTTCGATGGGCCTTGGTGCCCATAGATTTTAGTAATTTTGTTGTGCTTTGGAGGTGTTAGTAAGATCTTATTCAAGTGGGAGATTTTTGGAAAATGTGCCTCAAACTTACTGACATGAAACTTCTGAAAGAGAAAAATTGGTGAGACCCTTAGAATGTCTTTCCGACAAGCAACTGTGTTCTAAACTCTTGAAGATGTTAGATCGGTGTAACTATGGCTCTATCTTGCCGACGTAAGTCATCGGAAAGACATGGGCTATCAGAGTGAGATTCCTAACTTGTTCTGATTGGAGTGAGACTCTTGGTGACATAAGACATCTGGGAGTCACGAACCTTCAGAGTGACATTTTAGACTCTTGGCCGATGCGTTTGCACTCGGTGTGACCTCTTGCCGATGGTGCTGGTCTTGCTGACGGACTGGTCGGGGTGACATGAAGGATCTATAGGAGTCTTAGCGATAGAGTGTGTCTGGCCGATGGGTTTGCATTCGGTGTGACCTCTTGTCAATGGGGCTAGTCTCGTCGATGGATCTGCACGTGATGGAAATATCGGAGTAACATGAGATGTCGATGAAACTTCCTGGACTCTTGCCGACAAGGATAGTTGGTTTTCTTGTGATATCGGGGAGACTTGATTTTTTATCGGCCTGACTTCTCAAGATGTTGCCAATACCTTTGGTCTTGTCGATGGCTTTGTGATCGGGCACTTTGGCATCAGGAAGAAACGGTATGGTGTCTCACTGACATGCGATACAGTTGAACATTTTGACCGAACAACTGTCCTACATGATTTGTTTTGGACCAATGAGAGAAGCAGAAGGAGAACCAGTGGCAGTTGAACTGTTGTGACCATTCCTATGTGGAAGATCAACAGACCATGAACAATAACTATTATGCTCTATAATGGTCGAAGATGATGAACTGTTGGGTTCTGTAAGAGTTGTTCGATTGAACACGATTTGATCAGTGTGTGTGAATTCATTGTATGCTTTTGAAAGCATTGTAACAATGATGTTTTGTACAAGGTTGATCAGGGAAATGTTGTTGCTGTAAAATTGACATCTGAAAGTGAAGTTTGATCTTTGTATGTAATTTTGTTTACTGTAATACAAAGAGGCTTTACTTGGTGTGGTGGGTTTTTCTCTCGTAAGGGTTTTCCCACGTAAATCTGGTGTCCAATTGTGTATGTGTTCATTTCTCTTTTTTTGTTATTCTTTTCATGTGTATCTTATTGAACTGAAATTGAAAAATTTAAAGTCATATCTACATTCTTCCCTGAGTTTTTGGCATTAGGAAAGTTTGTTCCGCATCTTATCTTTCCTTACACACACTTCCTTGGAATCAAATCAAACCACATGTTTTCATGTCTCAATCCATCCAAAAATTTCCTTCCATATACCAAATTGATTCTAGTTGTACCACATACTTTACTTTCAAGTTCATCTTCGAAAGGTGTCAAGGTGATTCTCTTTCCATTGGACGTTATGGTGTAGGTATTTTTTCTCCCATCATATATAGCTTTCTTATCATACTGCAAAGGTTTACCCAACAACATATGGCATACATCCATTGGCATAATATCACATAGTACTTCATCATGATATAATCCTATACGAAATTTTACTAAACATTGTTCACTTACTAGTATCTTGTGCTCATTTTGAATCTAGGCTATCCTATAAGGCTTCAAATGTTTTCTTCTTTCCAAATTCAACTTTTTCACCATTTCCTCATAAACTAGGTTATCTATAATACCACTATCAATAATAACTTTGCAACACTTACCTCCTACTTTGCATCTAGTCCAGAACAAACTTTTCCTCTGTGATGCTTCTTTAGGTACTTCTTTCTCCTGGAATAGTGCTCTCCTCATAAATAATGATTCTCCCTTCTCAAGACTTCCTCTGGAACTCGACGGTTTCACTAGTTCTTCCTCTGCATATCCAGTTCTTACATGATTTTCAATCTTCTAACTTTCTTGGGGACACTCAAATTCTTTATGTCCTTCGCACTTAAAATAGGTTCCTCTGAAAGTTCTCTTGTCATATCCTTTCTCATCTCTCTCGTATCCATCATTGCGGTAATAATCGTAGCCTCCTCTATTGTGGCAGTAAGAATTTTTATCATCTCTCCCTTTATGGTATGAATTGGAATCCCTCTCTTCCTTGCAGTATGAATCTATGTCCTTGTTTTGCTTTGTATATGGTTTTTCTACTCCAGAATGTGACCTTCCTATCTGAAATATACTTCCTCTTCCTCTCTACCTTTGTTCATGTCTTTTGTTTAGCTTGTCCTCCACCTTTAATGTAAAATGATATGCTTCCTTTACCAAATTCATCCTTACCAGACTCAGCTCTTCCTGAATGTTCTTCCTCAGCCCATTGATATATCTTGCCACTTTCTCCCTGCTTGCTTCACTATGTCTAGTCTTGATGATGATCTTATGAAATTCCTCAATGTATTCTTTCACAGTCTTTTCCTTCTGTCTCAGGTTTTGCAATCTCTTCAACAACTCCAACTCATAGTCTGCAAGTACAAACTGGTTCTTCAAAATTTTCACCATTCTAACCCATTTCACAATCTTCTCTTTACCTTTTCTATTTATTTCCAATTGAACTTCCTTCCACCATATTGTAGCATGTCATTTCAGTTTATTCTTTGCAAATCTCACTCTCTCTAGATCTTCAATTTCTTCATATTCAAAGTATTCTTCAATGTCATTTATCCAATCAATCAACTCTTTAGGATTTAGGTTACTGGTATAGTTTGAAATCTCCATTATAGGTCGCTTTCCTATTTTTGAAATAGCCTTCAACATTTTCACCTGATTTGATTCTTCCTCTTCTATAGTTTCTTCAGTTAGGTTTGCAGCTTGAACTCCATCATCATCACTTTCATCATTAGGTCTAGGGTTTAAGCCCTTTCTTATGTCTTCTTCAACAACATCCAATCTCACTTTCATTGTTCACATTGTTTCCATCATCTCATCCATGTTTCCAACAACATTTACTGTAGTATGATTTCTCCTTGGCGACATCTCTTCCTAGGATCTGGTGCAACTGCCTCAAGTCTGCGATCTGGATACAGGTCGCAACTGCCTCACAATCGGTGATCTGTTGACAAACACAAGTAGGTTTCCTCAAGTTGATGATATTTTCACACAAAGATCTTATGAAATGCCTTGCTCAACTTCGCTCTCCTCTCCCAAGGTCCGCAACTCACTCTGATACCACTCGGTGCAGTCAAGGATGGAGGGTCCAGAAATAGGACTGTCCAACCTTGCAACAAGATTAAACACAATGGAAACTCAAAGAACTGTAATAACAATCCCACATGAATGTATAGATAATGATCAATTACTCACAGGAAACATGCCCTGCCTTCCGACTTACAAATTATAGAATGATTTGGCACTAAGCCTAGAAATACAATGCGAGTTGAAGCCCTTGTATGACTATCACTATCACTATCACTACTATCTCCCATGCTATCTAATGCAACTACACAATGCTTATATATATCATTTCCCAGCTCTAGAAAAGGTTTGTGTCAGCCTCAAGAGGTCTCAAACCCCAAAGTTGATGAAACATGTGAAGGTCGGCCAAATAATATGATTCTCCTTTGATCCTTGGATAAACATAATGTGGATCAGAGCGAAGGTTCCTCGATGAATGTGCATCCTTATGAAATGGTTTCCTGAGCTCCGCAAGTCATGGGATAGGCCCGCACACTTGAAAAGCCAAGACTGGTATGTGAATGCTCTCTATCCAATTACAACTGATATTCTGCTAGCGATATCTTCGTACTGAGATCTCCAAAACACTTGAATTTTGGATATGATGTAGATGTTGCAATGAAGATCATATATCCTGCTCCGCGAGCTCTAATGTTACAATGTGGTATAATGCGGTATGAAATACTGAGATTGGATCCTGATAGCAAACTACTAAAATGCAAGAAAACATGAATGCAAATATTTTTTTGGTTGATGCAAGATTGCTTGCAACCATGGATGCTCTTGCATCATTCCTCTACATCAATATACCAAGACATAGTCAAGATATTCAAGAAGTTTATTTTCACTAGCAATAAATAAAAGAAAAGGGTGAATCAATCGAATAATAAGTCGATAGATGTCACTACTTGCTATTGAATATGTCTACTACCATTTCCATGTTTTCCATGTTTTCCTATTTGAATATGATAGATGCCCCAACTTCCTATTTAATATATCCACTACCTTTTACTTTAAGAAATGATGACATGAATGGGGAATAACAACACACTTGTCAATTCAAATATATTGTCTCTCGCACCTTTGGACCCTATATTTTCATGAAACAAAACCTTAGAGATAAATTGAAGAGTCAAGCATAATTGTAGAGATGTTTTTGAAGTGAATCATGGATGTTTTTGAATAGAACACAGTTTTAAGAGAATTACAAGTTTTTTTGAAAAAAATGATAAGTTGATCATGTGTCAGTTGGGGTAGCTTAGGTTTTTGGAGGATAATAATTTTTGAAGATAATTAGTTTAGGTAGATATTATCTTTTTCCGTCATATTATTTGTAGTTTTCTACATAATTTGGAAGGTTAATAATCTCTCCATTATTTTTAGTCTACATGATGTTTTCAATCTTGATGGTTTAAACATGTGTCGCTGTGTACTTTGCAACCTAGGTTTAACAATTAAAAAAAGACATCCAAACTCTTTATGCCCTTAACACTAGAAATAAATGTTCAAATATTGTTGATATTAAGTGCAATAAGAATATAAATTTTCCTTCGATTGTTAGTGCTTTTTCAACTTAATGAATCAATCCTTACACGTATATTTAATATAAATACAAGTAAAAAATGTACAAGTATATAATTTAATACAATTACATATTCACAAGGAGGATTCATTAGTATATAATAATAATAATAATAATAATAATAATAATAATAATAATAATAATAATAATAATAATATATACTATTTAATATAATATAATATAATTTAATAATGATGTAATAGTAATTATAATATAATATAATAATAATATAATTGTTTAATAAAAGTATAATTTAATAAAAAAATTAAAAAGAACTATTATATCTTAATCTAATATAATAATGGTGTAATAGTAATTAGAATATAATACTATTATAATAATGATAATATATTAATAATATAATTATTTAATAAAATACTAAAAATTATCTAATAATAATCTAATATAATAATGGTATCTAAGTCAAAAACATAAATCTCATCCAAAATCTCTTACATCTTAATGATAATCCAAAATCACCCATCCAAATCAAATCAATCCAAATCATACACCTAATCTATATCCAAACTCTATTATCCTTAATCATAAACTATAATCCCATCTAACCAAATCAAAACCACAATCAAGATCAAGTGACTTGAAATCAAACATCATCCTTCAAACTAGGCTTACTTAAAGAATTTCTAGGCTTAACTATAGTCTTCAAAATCTAATCAAAACTCATACCTTATTTGTTACACCCCAAATTTTGTTTAACAAATTATTTTAACTTTTTACATTAAAAATATGTTTTTAACATCAATAGATGATTATATGTGATTTGAAATTTTGATGAAATTAAATGCAATGCAATGCGTTTTAATTTTAATGATTATTATTATTTAATCAAGATTATGATGTTATCTAATAACAAACTAACTATGTTATTGGATTTCTAAGTGAAATGTGGGATCAAATTCTTACCCTTCCAGAGGGAGAGGGAGAGTATCATCAAAGAGAGGAGTATACACTTGGAAATAAACAAGTAATGTCAAATGAGTTGAACGCACACTCACATAGGTCTAAGTAACTAGTTCAGGTAAGTAACTCTAGTCCTATCGTTGAGTTAATTTTGTGTTTTGTCTAAGTTTGGGTCAAGTTGTAAAGTTAGGATGAGCCTTGTCGAGTCCTTGGCTAGTCTATTTTGATAAAAATAAAGTGTTATGTAAGTATCATCTCTGTCTTTTCAAATTATCGATTTTGTCTATATAAAGTCAAATTGACTATTGTCTAAATATATTTAAATTATATATATATATATATAAGAATTGAATAGATATATACATATAAGTATATATATGATATATATTCAAAAATATAATCGAAAATATATATATATATATAAACATAAATACAAAAATAGATATATATAAATATATATTATATATAATATTAAATGGTATATTGAAGACAGGTCGACATGCTAATAAAAGCATATAGAAGTAATTAAATATATTCAAATCTTACCACCACTTCATGGGGCTTAAAGCCTCTATCAAAGGCTTTAAACAGGGAGTTTTAAATTGCATTAAAGCCATTATTATGAGCACAAGGGTGGCATTGAAATTTCAACTATTTGTTAAAGTCATTAAGAAGTAGCAACTTCTATTTTTAGTATGCATTTTAATGTGTTTAAATGGAGAAGTGGCATCGCTAGTGTTAAGCCATTTATCTGTAATATATAGATAAATCTCTCTCAAGTTTTGAGCAGAGAGTTTAGTTTTGGTTGCCAACTATGGTGAATACAAGAGAAATATATTAGCACATCAGAATTTAGTCATTGGCAAGCTAAGTTTTCTTTGAGCATCTTGGTTGAGCACTGTGACTGTGAATTGGAATTTCTAAAAGTGCAGAAATAGAGAGTTAACACAGGCATGATTTCATACCTTATTTTCTCTTGTAAATTTGTAGTCTAAATCTAGAGTTTCAAAAATGAGAGATAAAATATTATTTAAAATATGTGAATTATATATGATGAAATAGAGAATGAAAGGTCTTATTTTTACAGATTTATGCACGAATCTACTTAATTTCTCTTTCAATCTGTATTAGATAGCAGAGAAGAGATTCATTTCTCAGTTGTGATAAGTTAAATAATTTATCCCATTTTTCTCAAGAAACTATATTTCCAATTTGTTATTTAAATATATATATATATATATTTATATCAGTATATATATTTGTGTGTATATATATAAAGAATGTGTAAGGGATATTCTATGTTATATATTTATAAAATTATAAGATAAGCTTAATGCTTACTTTGTTGAGTTAACTAAAAGAACTCATTTTTGTAATCTGAATTGTTGTAATATTTTAAACACCACACTAATGTACTCTTTCTAATAAAAGAAATTGGTAATATATATTGTACTTTTACTAACACTATTAAAGTGTTCTTGTGCAAAGAACCAAGAGGAAAAACATAGAGAAATCAGAAATATTTTTAAAAAGTTATCTTCTTATTGATGAACAATATTATTTTAATTTACTCATTTGACAAGTTGACAAGAACTTATGTGTAAGACAAAGTGTCTTGAGTCGATGTCATTCATTGAAAACATTATAATCCATATTGTGCATGAAAATAGGAGAGAAGTTTACTCTTAGATTTAAATGTAAGAACTTGTGAACAAGTGGTAGTAGCCAAATCCCAAGATATTGCAAGTACGCAACATGGGTGTTCATTGTTAGGAAAATGTTTCCATCATCTTAGTCGTTTACCGACTATAACTTAAGCTATATTTTTATGATTTCATATCCTTATGAAAGGTTAGACAACTAGTCAACCAATCAAACATATGTTAAACCTAAGGTTAAATGTGTTTCCAAGTCGAGTTAGAGGTGTGTGGACTTACAACTTCATTTCCTAACGAAGTGGTTGATATATTTCAAGTCTTTGGCTAAAGCAATACAAAATTATCTGCTTGCATTAGTCGGTTCATCATACTCCAGAATGCATATCCAGTCAGATTGGTCATACTTAGAGATGTCTAAAGTTGTATGGTCAATTAGTTATCTAGGACACAACACTAGAACTCAGATTGCATGGATTTATTGGTTCCTTCTTCTATACTCTTTGTGAAGGGTAGGGTCACTTCCAGTTGGAAGGTCTGTGAGGGGGACCATCGGTATGTGGTTGGAGGTAAAGTGCCCAGGTGATGCTCTCCTTCTTGCAGACGATAATGCTAAGGCTTGTGAAACTAAAACAATTTTTTTAGATATCAAATACTTGACCTTGTATCATTTAATACATAAAATAAACATGTATACTTGAAATGCTTTTCATGTATGAATTGTAAATAAAAGATTATCTTATTTCTCAAGTTACATTTAACATTTTTCAAATTCAAAACTTATTCATTCATGTTTTGGTCATATGTAATAAACGATACATGAAAGTGAAAAAAAATTGCTATCTTATTTTTAAGCATATGTTTATTTTCTATGGTAAAAATCTAAGTATTTACTATGTAGTATGATTGAGTTTGTTACATTATTAGGAACTTATCCTCTCTTTTTTAACTTTTACTTTATTAATAAAATTTATTTAATATATAAAAATTAGTAATATAAAATTTATTAAATATATAATTTATTTAAAAGTTAGTAATTAAATTAATATACATAAAAAATCAAATTTAAAATTCATGTGAAAATAAGAAGATAACGGAAGATACAAGAGCATGGAGAGTTCTGAACATCCAAACTGAGCCGGTGGAAACAGATATATCTGTGAGAGTCGAAGATGAGGCTCGATTGTTGGGTGAAATGGCCCTAATAGGGTGAGTAATTGGGGCCAACTCAAGTAGGCAATATTTGAGAGTCTGGATTGTAAAAAATTAGAAATCTGCAACAGGGTTAACCTTCCTTCCAAAAAAATTTTATGGTGGAATTCGAAAGTGAGAATGACCGAGCTGAGGTCTTAGTGCAAATCGTTTGGTGGATGGGGAAGAAACTGATCTACATAGAGGCTTGGAGATCACAATTTTAACCCTAGGAAGATGGTGCCATCTGAAGATGAGTTTTGGATACGAATTGATAATTTGTCGTTGGAGTGTTGTTCTAGAAACTGCCTAAGGTAAATTGGTTCCAAATTGGGGGTTGTTTTAGGGCTAGACATGGGGGAGGAGGATTCGGCTCTATATGTGCGAGTGAAGCTTATCACGATTAGGCCTTTACCAAAAAATTATGTCTCGCCACCTTAGGTGGTACATGGGAGCAACCAATTGATATGGAAGAATGGAGATATTTTTGTATGAAATGTGGTGGGAGAGACCACTTTGAGAGAGTTTTCCCAAAGTTGGTAGCTAGAGAAACCCCCGAGTTGCAGGTGGTCCCATTAATCTAGCCAAGGATTGATTTGAGGTTTGAAGAAAGGAGAATTCGAGAAGGGAGGCATATTGAACAGTTTGTAATAAATTTAGGTGCTAGTGAAAGGAAGACTACAAAAGTGGAAGGTGAAAAATTGGCCCAACGGTAGTCATTGCCACCAATGACATCAAACAAGGGTAGAAAGATCATAATGTCGATCAAGCAACAATTGTTGCTGGTGAAGACATTGTATTAGAAAGGTGTACTTAGCAGGATTAGGGATAGGAAAATTTGATTGATCATGAGGCATCCCAAAAGGTGATCCCCATGAATCCACCACCAATTGTTGAAGATGGTGAAATTGTCACGGAAGCACCTACCAATGGGTTAGAAGCTACGAGAGGTCTTAACCAATTGGTGATGGATTTGCTATAAAGATAGCTTCATGTCCTTGTGAGAAAGAAAATGAAATGTTTAAGGAGGAAGAGCCACTAAGGAAGCAAATGGAAAAATCTAAAGAGTCAATAGAAGAAATGGATTCACCCCTAAGCTCAGAGGCAGAGGAAGAAGTAGACTTGGGTGGAATTGACATAATTGAGCCAAGGCACATAATCCAATCTGGACATCAGTCCCTAAACTGAGGAAGTAATAGGAAATCGAGGAGGAAGACTAACAAGCAGAAGAGGGAAGAGAAGGCATGAGGTCAAGGACTGCCAAGCATCAAAAAGTAACTATTGTGTTTGAACAAAGGTATTCTCTCCCTCAAGGAACAATGAATCTAATCACTTGGAACGTTAGGTTCTTAAATGCCCCTAACAAACGATGTTGGTTCAAGTGTCATTTAGATCTCATAAATGTTGATTTAATAATGCTACAAGAAACAAAATTAAATGGGAAAGATGTTGAAGGCTTCTTGGCTTGTTGTAGGAGATGGGAAGGTGTATGGGCATACTCAATAGGTAGTTCAGGGGGCTGATGATAATTTAGAATCCTTTGAAGGTGGTGATTACATAAAGTGCTCTGGATATAAATTGCATCAAGTGCAAGGTACATTTTTTTGCTCCAATGTTCAATTCACTCTTTTTAATATCTATGGTCCAACTAGAGTGGAGGAAAAAGTTAGACTATGGGAGGTGTAGACACCTGAATTTGACCACTTCCATATGGTCAAATTCACCTTCGCATTCCTCTATCCTCCATCCCTTAACCATATTAATTAAATAATTTATTATTTGATTAATATTTCCTTTCAGCCTAATGTCCCTAAGGTATTTAATTAATCAATTGAATACCTTACCTTGTTCATCTCTAAATTAAATAAATAGACCAATTTATTTAATTCAGTCATTAGCCCAAATGAATTACTTCAATTTTTAATTCATTTTATTCTCTCTCCTCATGTCACATCCTCCATAGTCCTCTCAAATCCAGATTAATCTAATTAATTTGTGATTAGGATGTGCACACCCTTAATCATCATTAAGGTCACATCCTTCATAATTTCCCACTTGCTCTTAATCCTTCATTAGCCTTCCTAATCCCACATTTGCACAACCTTAATCACCTAATTAAGCTAACCTAATCTTCATGCCATTTATGGCATGTCTCCTTAGTCAACTTACATTAAATGCTTTCTCTATTTGGAGAAGGCATCCCCTTCCCTATGTGAATTTTTAATTCATATTTATTCCTCCAATGTATTTTAAGGAATTTTACATTCCTTCTCCCATCCCCATGAGGATTTATGAGAAATTTTAAATTCCTCACATGTCCTCTCAAGGCACATGTAGACAAGGACCTCCTTTATGAGGAGATCTTGTCCATTCCCAAGGTACATCAAAGTACCTCCATGTTACATCTACATCATCCTCTCCCTTCCACATCATTCTCCACATGTCAGATTGTGAGAGCTTGTGAGTTCTCAACTCACCCTAGCCCTTGATCTCCTACACCATAGCTTAATCCGGACTCTCCATTGCTTTAGCGACACTTCCCTTAAAAATGGTGGAAATGTCTCCAATTTGACCATCACTCTCGAGAATCCACTTTAGCAATCACACAAGCACATACACTTAGCAATTTTCAAGCCATCAAGCCATCACCATTGTTATAGCATTTGGAGCCTCCATATTGCATCCTACTCACATACCCACATTCTCCATTAAATTCCTCATCACTTTAGCTTAATTTTGATCATATTTGCATGCCATTTTTCCAATCAAGGAGCACACAATTGAGCATCAACAAGGGCCAACCAAACCATCAATTTGAACAAGGTAAAAGGTTCCATTTTCTTGTGTTTTGTTCAAATTCAACTAGGCCTAATCTTGAGTGTTTGTTTTGTGTTTTTCCTTGTTGCATTTCATTTGGTTTTGCATCTTAGAGTAGGTAAAAACACTTGCACACATTTCTGGAAGACCCGGTGGGACCCACGTCATGGGTCTATTTTACTTTTTACTTGTTTGAAATTTTGCAAGTTTGGATTGCACATGCAAGGGTGAATCCACCCCTGATGGGTGAATACGCTAGACATAGAGGCAAATCTAAAACACTAAAAAGTGAACTTGCTCCCACCCTTCCAGCAAAAGGGTGAATTTGCATCTGACCCTCCAAATCATCAATCGTAGAGGCAAATTCGTGTAAGATATCCTAAACGGGTGGATCTACTTAAGATAGAGGTGAACTTGCATGAGTTATAGAGGAGAAGGCGCATACGCCCCTCTATCCAAAAGGCGGACACGTTCCCGCCTCTTCAAAAGATAGGTGACCCTGCATCACAAACTAAGGTGGATTTTCTCTACGCAGGGGCAAATTTGAAGTTTTCCAGAACCTTTAATTTTTTGATTTGAGCTTCAATTTGATTTCGGTTTTGGATACTAATCAACTAACTTGTTTGTCGGTGATTGTGGCATTTGACTAAAAATTTGTGTAGCTTGTCCCCCACGTTTGGTGAAGACCGGTGGTGAAAACTAGTAATTTTTTTTCTACAAGACGATCGGTCGAAGACCCTTAGTTTGGTTCTATCTGTGTGTCTTTTTTTTGCACTAATTTAGGTACATGTAGATTAATTAAAGGGTCAATTAATTTTTTTGTCATGTTTGAGAGTGAGTTGTTGACGTATCCACTCCCCTTGCACCTTTCGATGATCCTGGGTGATGAGAAATCACAACTTGTTCCAATCCAGTCCAATCTACCCAGGAAGTGCTAGTGCATGTAAGCTCTCCCCTTGCGCTACGTGCGAGCCTGAGGACTAGTTGAAGCGCCTAGTGTTTCCTTCCCTTAGTGAGAACTACCTTGGATTTCATCACCCAAGGGACAACTCGACCATGTGTTACCAACATGGTATATAAAGGGGGGAGAGCCAAAGTTGTACCCCAATCCAGTCACGTCGTGTCTAGTGAAGCATCGAAGCTAGGATGATATGTAATGTTCCATTTTGAACGAAGTTCTAGAATTAACCTATAATACCAAAAGGTTTCATGAAATAAGGAATTCAATCAAATTAATTATTTAATGATACAGTGGAGCAATACTACAAACTTTTATTTAAACCATTGTTCCTTAAAGATTACATGCAATCTAACACTAATTCCACTATTTGCTAGATTAAATTAGTAAAATGTAGAGTACTCCAAACTATCCTCTATTCTCCTCTAATCCACAAAGGGGTAGGAGTGGACAATGCACAAGGAATCCCTTAGCGCCTCTCTTCTCAACCCAAAGGTAGTCAACAAACACTTGTTGTACTGACCCTTTTGGCTCCCCTGGGCAGACCCGCAGTCATCCAGGAGAGTGGAATACTTCGAAGAGATCCTAGTATCTGCTCTCCTTCATGGGCGTCCAAACCTCCCCTCCTATGAATTGCAGGGAGCAGGCATAGCTTGATGATTTATCTCTCTTAATAAGAAGTATCACTGAATTATGTTATATTGCTAAAGCCATTTCTACTTAAGAATTCGATATTCAATACTATATACACTGGAATATTAATTCTTTGTTATTATATTAACAATAAACAAGTAACTAGATTGGGTATGGCTTCAACATACCATATTTTGTCCAATTATTTCGGCCTTCATCGTATTTTGGACGAGTATCCTGTTTCAAAAGTTCCTCTCCAATTCGGGCTTCTGTATTTCGTGTTTTTGTGTTTCGCATTTTTGTGTTTCACTATCTTCAGACGTGATATATTTCTCTTGAAATCATGGTGTCTCATTCTTACATCATGCGGCTTTAAGAAGGACGAGGAGAGCATTAAGCGAAGTTTCTTCTCGTCTGTAGAGTTGCGTTGCTTCAAAGGACCTCGTCCAAGAGTCGTCGAAGCATGATGATTAGAGGCTCTTTTAGTTATCGGGTTTTGCAAGAATACCATCATTATATTTCAATGAAATCTTTATGCGTTTTTTATAAATTCAACCCTTTCGAGGTTTCTTAAGGATAATAAAACATTAGTTCGGTTTAGAGAGATTTGTAAATAAAATAATTTATAACTATTGATCATTTTAAATGCATATTTTATTTTATTTTTGTTTGTCTATTTGTAACTTAATAATATCACAACATATTTTCTTTATAAATGCTTTGGTTAAAAATGACTATTTTATTATATTTATACAAAGAGAAAATAAGGGTTATGACAAACCACCCTCCCTAAGTTTGCTTGTCCCCAAGCAATTTTAGGTTTGGATGATCCAAGATTCTTGCTTCTTCCCAAGTAGCGTCTTCGGTGGGTAGGCCCTTCCACTTGACTAAATAATCCTGGAAAGACCTACTTCTTAATCTTTTTTCACGCATATCCAAAATGACCTCTGGTTTGAGAATTAACTTCCCCTCATTATCTAGTGGGTCTAGTTCTATACTGGGAACCACATGTTGTCCTAAAACCTTCTTGAGGCGGGATACATGAAAGACGTTATGGATCTTGCTTTGTGTCGGCAACTCTAATTCATATGCCACTTCTCCTATTCTTCTTAAAATCTTGTAGGGCCCGAAGAAACGGGGCTTAAGCTTTTCTTTCCCACTAACTTTAATGGAAGACTATTTGTAAGGTTGTAGTCTCAAAAAGACCAAGTCACCCACTTCAAAAGTACGTTCCTTCCTTTTCTTGTCAGCATACATTTTTTGTTGATTTTGTGCTTGATGGAGGTTGTCCCTAAGTGAGTTCATAATGTCCACATTCTATTGTACAAAGTCTTTTGCCCCTAGGACACGGCTCTGTGCTTTGATTAAATCCCCAAAGGAATTAGCCTCATATCTGTACAATGCTTGGAAAGGACTCATACCAATAGAAATATGATGAGTAGTGTTGTAACAATATTCCCCTAAGTGCAACCACTTGATCCATCCATTTTGTTGTCCTGTGACATAGTTCCTTAGGTAACCCTCCAACCATTTGTTGACGATTTTCGTTTTCCCATCTGTTTGTGGTTGATAACTGGTGCTTGGAGTTAGTGTTGTTCTAGCCAATCTGAATAATTCTTGCCAAAATAAATTGAGGAAACGACTGTCTCTATCACTTATGATATTTCTTGGTAGGCCATGCAATCTAAAGACTTCTTTGAAGAACATATCGGCCACCTGAGGGGCCTTAAAATCTGACGTTATAGCCATAAAGTGAGCATACTTGGTTAGACGATCCACCACAACATAAATGCAATCTTTGTTTTGGACCCTTGGTAGGCCAGTGATAAAGTCCATGGAAATACTTTCCCATTTCTGATCTGGTATAGGCAAAGGTTGAAGTAGTCCTGTTGGAAATACATGTTCATCTTTATTCCTTTGACATACCATGCATTCTCTAGTATGCCTTAGTACATCCTTTTTTAATCCCTTCCATGAAAACCTCTCTCTAATCTTTTTGTAAGTTTTGTAGAATCCTTAATGTCCCGCTAGGGGATTATCATGGTAATCCTTCAGAATTGTTGCCTTTACTTTTGATCCTGGTGTAAGATATATCCTATTTTTGTAAAGGATAAGGTCATCTCTTACTTTGAAGTTTTCATCTTGTATCTTCCCTTCCAAAATGCTACTAGAGAAGGTGTCTTTGGCATATTCAACTATTATGTCTGCTTTCCACTCAGAGGACACAGCTATTACCGAATCTAGGTGGGGTCTACGCGAGAGGGCGTTTGCAACTACATTATTCTTTCCTTTCATAAACTCAATATCAAAGTTATATGCTTGAAGCTTACTTACCCATTTCTGTTGTCTATCATTTAAATCTTTTTGGTTAAGGAAGAATCTTAGACTGTTTTGATCAGTCTTCATGGTAAATTTCCCACAAATAAGGTATTGTCAAAATTTTTCCAAAGCATGCATTATTGCTAACATTTCTTTATCATATACTGAATAGGCTCTTTCAGATTCATTAAGTTTCCTACTCTCAAAGGCTATGGGGTGCCTTTTTTGCATTAACACTGTGCCAATTCCTTCTCCTGAGGCATCACAACATAATTCAAAAGGTGATGAAAAATCTGGTATTGCCAATACGGGACATGAACTCATGACCTCTTTAAGTTTCTCAAAGGCTGATTGGGCTTCTTTTGTCCAAGTAAAAGCTCCTTTCTTGGTTAAGTCTGTCAAAGGTGTAGTGAGTTTTGAAAAACCCTTCACAAATCTTCGATAGTAGCTACACAATGCTAGGAATGCCCTAAGATGCGTTAGGGTTATAGGCTTGGGCCAACTTTTAATGGCCTCTATTTTTTCTTCATCAACTTTTACTCCTTCCACACTAATCTTATGACCAAGATACAAAATTTCTTCCATCCCAAATTCACATTTGGACATCTTTGCAAATAGAGAGTGTTGTTCAAGTATTCCCAATACTTCTTCTAGGTGTCTTAAATGTTCTTCCCATGTTTTGTTGTAAATAAAAATGTCATCAAAAAATACTAGTAGGAATTTCCTCAATTGTCCCCTAAAGACATGATTCATACAAGACTGAAAAGTGGCCGGGGCATTTGTGAGGCCAAAGGATAAGACTAGAAACTCAAAATGCCCATAATGACACTTGAAAGCTGTTTTGTGAATATCTTCCGCTCTTACCCTTATTTGATGATATCCTGAGCGAAGATCTATTTTTGAAAAGTATACTGCACCATGAAGTTCATCTATCAATTCATCAACCCTTGGGATAGGATACCGATTCTTGATTGTTTTCTTGTTAAGTGCTCAATAATCTATGCACATTCTCATTGTGCCGTCCTTTTTCTTTACAAGCACGATTGATGAGGCAAAAGGGATAGAGCTAGGTTGGATGTGTCCCATTTCCAATAATTCTTTTATGGTCCTTTCAATTTCCTCTTTATAAGCCCTAGGGTGACGGTAGGGTGTGGTAATAGCAGGCTTTGCCCCTTCTTCTAGTTCTATAGTGTGTTCAAATCCTCTTTTCGGGGGTAATCTAGGAGGTATATCTTCAAATACTCTTTTGTGTCTTCTAAGGATAGGTTTGATATCAACGTGAATGGATTTCTTTTGTGAAACAGATTTATCAAGTATCATGCATTGTGCCATCCATTCACCTTTCCCCTTCCTAGACATCATGACAACTAAAATCTTAGAAATATGGTGAAGTCGTTGCTTAATGAATATATACATATATGGCTTGTCAAAGTGGATATTATTCTTACCTTATAATTTTTTCCATTTTCTTGGATGAAACCATCCTTGGTGATCCATCAGCTAAACCTTGGAGGAGAACCTCTTCCCCTTTATGTGAAAAACATAGTTCCAACTTTGGAAGATCCAAGAAAAATCGCCCCAATGAATGTATCCATGGAGTGCCCAAGATTACGTCTGTATCTCCCAAATTGACCACGTAGAAGTCCTCTGTAGTGGGGTGCTTCCCCAAGGTTATGTCTAGTTGTGGAATCTTCCGGTTGCAAGAGGTAGTGGAACCATCAGCTAAGGCTACTTGAAAACCCTTAAATTCCTGAGTACCAAGTTTCAGCCTTGATGCTAGGTTTGTGTCAATGAAATTGTGGGTTGCCCCACTATCCATAAGAGAAATTACCCTTTTCCCTTTGATTGTACTTTTAATTCAGAAAGGGTGATGTTTTGAGGCCCTTGAGATGGCTGCCAAGGTTCCTTTTTCTTCTTCACTATACCTAATCTTCTTGTTAGGTCTCACAAACTCTTTTAGTTGTCCTGAGTTCCTACTATCTTCTTCATCGGAAAGGGCTCCCATGTTGTGAGCTTGACTTCTACACCTGTGACCCTTGAACCATTTTTCTTTGCATCTAAAACACAAATCTTCTTTCTTAAGTCTCTCCCTTTCTTTCTCAAGGTCCTCTTTTTTACATTTATGCCCCTTATACCATTTTTTATTGAAGGTGTAGCATAAATCTTTCCTACGTAATTCTGCTCTTTTTCCATTAGGGAGGTCCCTCTTATGTTTATCTTTTTTGTAAGGGAACGGCTTAGATGACTTTACATTTGTAGATGTATCTTCTAATGTGAGTGCTTTATCAATGGCATCATCTAGAGAGTTGGGTTTAAGGGCACTCTCTAGTCTTTTGATGGAATCCCTTAATCCCTCAACAAAAAGGTAGGTGAGGCGGTCTTCATCAATCCCTTTTACCCTGACGAAAATTTGCTGGAATTCGGAAACATAATCTTCAACGGATCCTTGCTGCTTTAGGAGGGTTAATTCCTTGAAGTCCTTTTGAGGATGTTTCCTATCGAACCTTTTAATAAGTTTTTGAGTGAATTCTTCATAAGACATTTTATTGTTACGTCCCTGTGTGAGGGTGCCATGGAGCCACCATTCATGAGCCAACCCCTCAAGATGTAATATAGCAAATTGTACCGCATCCTCCTCAGTCATGGGACTTAGATTTAGATAGGTATTCAACTTTTGTATCCACGAGTAGGCTGAGATTTTATTTGATCCGTCAAAGCTTGGTAAAGTTAATTTGTTAACCTTTTGTTTAAGATCTTTACTTGATTGTCTATCTTCTTTATGGGGAATTTCTAGCTTCTTGGCTTCTAAGAAATTTCTAAAAGATATGATCTCTCTTATGTTAGGGTCTAGTCTTTCATAGGCTGCAATTGTATCCTCCGCATTTTGCAAAGGGGGATTGTTCTCGCTCTCTATCATGGTTTCTTTTCTAGATAGGAAGTTTGGTCTTTGAATCCTTGGGTTTGAGGAGGCATTGTTATCATTATTATTTTCAGAATGGTTTGAATTTGTGTCCCTCCCATTTGAACCGTTATTCCTAAGGTTATTCATAGTGGCATTCATATCTTGCAAGGCTTGAAGTAAGGCTTGGCTTGTTTTTTCGTTTTGCTCTATTAGTGCTTGTGTTTTTTGTTCATTGCTCTCCATGAATGTTCTAAGCTCATTCCCTAATTGTTCACCCATGGTGTTAATAGGCTTAGGGTTCCTTCTGTGGTAGAATTTCATGTACTAATTTCCCCCACAAGGTGGCAGGAAAGAGG
>VDFB02348578.1:0-37874 GCA_007258455.2 Sequoia sempervirens
TCTTTCAATACTAGAGAATCCCATTTGTGAAGGACCAGCTAGATAGGGACACACTTGACAACATGACACAAGAGACATGACAAAAGACTAACGCATGACCGACACACCCTAACGACCTAGGGGCTTCGGGGCTGATCAAAGATTAGCCTTGCCTACGTGAAAGTGCAGAGCCCTCGTAGTTCAAGAAAAGACCATGGATAAAAGCGAAAAGATGACTAGTGGAGACAAGTGATGGAAAACGATGTCAAAGAAAAACAAAGCAAAGCCTCGCGGGTGGATCAAAAGATCAACCTTGTCTACATGCAAGCATAGGGGCAATGCAGTTCGAAAAAGGACAAAGATAAACCATGGATAAGATCGAAAAGGGGATGATGGAGACAAATGATGGCTGACCAAAACAAGACGATCAAAATGCCCTAGGGGCAAATCAAATGATCAACCTTTCCTACGTGAAAGCACAGGGGAAACGTAGTTCAACAAAGACCAAAAGGACCGATAGGACAAGACGAGAACTAGATGAAACTGACACAATGAAGGACCCTAGATGATGACGTGAAATTGACATAAGCTCAAATTAGGATGGAAAATATTAGGATAGCTAATAATTGTCTAATGCTCAATCAAAACATACCAAGTGGCCAAGGATGAGATGCAAATGAAGTGGTAGGATAGGATAGGATGTTAGGAATTGGATGTGAGGATAGGATGCATGGAGACATGTAGCAACTAGGACACAAGGTAGATAATGATTAAGCTCTCTACGGATGATTCCTGTTCCTAGGTTTTCACCAACTGTACTTATCCAAGAGGTAACCAAGGGTGGTTTTCACCATAGGGCGAATTTATTTCTCTTTACTATTTTTTTATTTTTGACTTTTTTTAATTTTTTCTAATTTTTGGTAGGATGGGAAGACCCAACTGATTTAGGTATAAAACCTCTTCAAGTGCATAATGTTGATAGGCTCTTCGAGGGGCTCCCCTTCAGGTGTGGCAAGGCAGTATGCCCCTGATCCATACTTTGTTGTAATCACATAAGGACACAACCAATTAGGTTCAAACTTTCCTTTCTTGTCTCGATCTTGTTGGGTATGTTGATTCTCTTTAAGAACTAGATCTCCAATGTTAAATTGGCGGGGATGGACTTTCTTATTATAAATTCTCTTGAGATGATTCTGATATGCCTAAAGGTGATTGTATGCTTTGATCCTCTTTTCATCTAGGAGGTCCAATTGAGCGAGGCGAGCAACCTGTGAGTCTTCTTCAGTGATGAGATTCTTCAAAGATATTCTCAGAGATGGGATCTCAACTTCAATCAACAAGATGGCTTCAACACCATAAACAATGGAATATGAAGTGGTTCTAGTGGGAGTGTGGATGGATGTGAGATAAGCCCAAAGGGCGGGGTGGATGTGGAGGTGCCAATCTCAACCAGTAATATTGACAACCTTTTTCAAGATTTTGATCAAAGTTTTGTTAGTGGCTTCCACTTGTCCATTACCTTGAGGGTAATAGGGCATGGACCACTAGTGTTGGATATGAAAGGTGTCACATACCTCTTTTACAGCCTGGTTTTTGAATGGTTTACCATTATCGAAAATGATGGTGGAGGGGATGCCATATCTACAGATAATATGGTAAAGGATGAATTTGGATATCTGAGTACCTGTTATCTAAGAGAGTGGTATGGATTCCACCCATTTAGTGAAGTACTCAGTGGCAGTGATAATGAAGATGTGACCATTGGAGGATGGAGGATATATCTTGCTGACTAAATCAAAACCCGATTGAGAAAAAGGCCATGGTGCTATGATGGGTTGTAGATCTTGAGCAGGAGCATGTATTAGGTCCGCATGTTGCTTGCAAGGTAAACATTTCTTCATGAAGTCACGAGAGTCATGCTCCAATGTAGGCCAATAGTAAGCAGCCCTGAGAATATTCTTAGCTAAGGCCATGCCATTTGAGTGGGCCCCACAAACACCACTATGTACTTTTGTTAACATAGTATGAGCTTCAGCCTTGTTCAGACACCGAAGAAGAGTGTCATCATATCCGCGACGATAAAGAGTATCACCTACAATGGTGTATCAGGATGTACGTTGGATGAATGACTTGCATTGATTGCGGGTAAGGTCAACAGGTAGGATGTTGTCATGAAGATAGACATAGATCTCATGATACCATGGGGATGTAGGACCTACGATTTTGCACACCATATTAGTCTCAGGAACGTCGTATGCAGGGATTAAAAGTTGTTCAACCAGGAATTCACACTTTGTCTAATATTTGGGCATGTCAATTAAGGAACCGATTGTAGCCATCGCATCAACAACTTTGTTTTGTATTCTGGAGATCTGGTCAAACTGAATAGAGGTGAAAGACTTCTTAAAATCATCGACCATGTGTTTATAAGGTAACAACTTCTCATCCTTTGTTAAAAACTCATCATTGACCTATCTGATGACTAATTGTGAACCGTCGAAGACCCTTAAGTGAGTGACAATCAAGATGCCTACCCCTGATCTGTTATGTGTGTACGACCCATCAAAATATAGTGTTCACGTGGTGGCTTCTGCTACTGTAAAAACTTCTTCATCGGGGAATTATGTAACCAAAGGAAGTGCATCAACTAGGGGAGCATCAACTAATTGATCCGCTATCACCTAACCCTTAATAGCTTTGTGGTCCACATATTCTATGTCAAACTCGCTCAACAACATGACCCATTTAGCCATTTGGCTAGTCAAAGTTGTTCTGGATAGCAAATACTTAAGCAGGTCAACTTTTGATATTAACTTGACTGGATGAATAAGCATGACTGGATGACTAAGCATGTAATGTCTTAAGTTTTTGTGAACAAAAAACTATGGATAGGTAGGCCTTCTCTATTGAATATTAGTTGAGCTCATAGCCAACTAAGGTTCGACTGATATAGTAGATTGCTTATTCTCTAGATGACTCATCATGTTGTGCTAGTAATGCCCCTAGTGCCACTGAAGTAGCTGAGATGTACAATAAGAGTGGCTTCCCTAAGATTGGGGGAATAAGGATGGGAGGATGAGCCAAGTACTCCTTAATCTTGTCAAAACCTTGCTAACACATAGGATCCCACTTGAAGGATGTATTCTTTTTCAAGAGATGGGTGAATGGTTGACACTTGTCAACTAACTGTGCTATGAATCTTCTGATAGACTGTAGCTTACCCTAGAGACTACTTAACTTTTTTAGATTGTGAGGTGAAGGAATATCTATAATTGCTTTGACCTTGGTTAGATCCACTTCTATACCTCTCCTAGAGATAATGAAGCCCAACAACTTTCCTGACATAACCTCAAACACACTTTTTCGGATTAAGGTGCAACTTGTAGTGCTCTAGATGCTCAAAGATCTTTCTTAGGACTCCAGGGTGTTCTGCTCTGGTTCTTGATTTTCCTAACAAATCGTCAACATAGTCTTCCATGATGATGTGGATAAGATCATGAAAGATGACAGTCATTGCACATTGGTAGGTTTCCCCTACATTCTTAAGACCGAAAGGTATGACATTATAGAAAAATGTACCCCAAGGTGTAGTGAATGTTGTTTTATGTTGGTCCTCAGGTGCAATCTTGATCTGATTGTATCCATAAAATCCATCCATGAGGGATAGCATCTCATGTCCTGTAGTTAAATCAACCAGCATATTTATGTTCGGCAAAGGAAATTCATCTTTAGGACAAGCCTTGTTGAGGTCACGAAAGTCTATACGTATTCTAACATCCCCATTGGGTTTGGCTACTGGAATGATGTTGGAGATCCACTCAGAGTAATCAATGGGTCTTATAAATTTGGCTTCCAACAACTTCTCCAATTCTTTCTTGACCAATAGAGCAACTTATGGGTGCATTTTGTGAAGCTTCTGCTTAACTAGTTTTGCATGAAGACATACATCTAGATGGTGTACTACCAAGGCAAAATCTAAACCGGGCATGTCTGAATATTCCCATGCAAAATTGATCTTGCTTTCCTTAAGAATCTTGGAGATAGTAGAATACTCTTCTTCTAATAATGCCTTGGTTACATAGGTGGTTTTGGGATCCTCTTCAGTTCCCAAATTGATTTCTTGTGTTTCCTCTATTAGGATGGATGATCGTTCAGACCACTTTGTTCCCACAAGGGGAAGATGAACGTCCCTATCTTCTGGTGCCTTGCTGAGGTTTTCACCGTTAGATACATCCTTTGTTTTGACTTTTTGTCCGAGTCAAGAAGTGCCTTAAGGAGGTTTTCACTAGGTGACACTTTTGGATTTTTTTCTTCTTCTTATTTTTGTGACTAGGGCATTCATATTCCCCCAATCCCACGAGGTGTACATAGATATCCACTGGGGTAAGTGACTTGATAGGTGTGCTTTCACATAGGTCCCAATCTATGAGTTTGAGATGGTGAAGGGAAAGGTTGATGTTGCAAATAGATAGGCATTCAAACATTGAGGAAAGGTCTATGTGATCTACATCATCGTACACGTGTATGATACATTCTTCTTTTGGTATAGCTTCCAAAGGACCATCACCCACACTGACATTGTTAGCAGTACTAGTCGATGTTGCAAGACCCTTTATCTTTTTGTCATAACCTAAGCCTAAATTCTTTGGATGTATGGAAGTGTCAATCGGTTGCTTTCTTCCTCGCTCTTCTAGACCAAGACCTCCCCCTTGATAATTGTGTTTCTCAATGTACTTAGAGGGCCAAGGATACATCTCTTGAAAATATTCCTTTAAAGGAGGAGTAGGTTCAGGTTCCTCATGATATATCCATTGACTTACATCATCTTCATGAATATATTGTGGTAACACGAGAGATACATAAGTGTTGGTTCCCACATTTTTGGAGCTCAAGGTGACTATCTTTTGTTCTTCCTTTGGTGCAGACTCGGAGGGTTGACCACATGTGTGTGGTTAGGGTGGCATAGTTGCCACGTTCAAAGCAGTACGCATCTCATACTCACCACATCCCTTGTCAATGATATGAACCTTGTTGATAGTGGAATCAGATGTAGAAGATGAAACGAATGAGGTGGTGGGTGATGAATTAGATGATGGATGAGATGAGGATGTTGGCAGTGGTCCCATTGCCACCCCTTGACAATAATGGGAATGAGGGAAAGAAGCTTCAAGTGAATGACGATATTCAAATGGCTGGGTATTAGTGTGTATTGTAACTTCCATTCCATTAAATGGGAACTTCAAGCATTGATGATAGGTAGATGAGATGACTTACATGGCATGGATCCATGGTCAACCAAGAAGAAGATTGTAGGGGAGGTCCAAATCAAGGACATGACAAGTGGTGTATTATATAACTAGGCCAACTTGAATTGGAAGCTCAATAACCCCTTCATAATCCCTTTATGCATTATCATAAGCCTTTATAGTGATGATCTCATTACTTAAATCAGTGTGGGTATATCCTACCTACTTTATGAACTTTAATGTACAAAGATTGAGAGCAGAGCCATTATCTATCAAGACCCTCTTTACATTATGTCGAGTGACAAGAACCTCTATATGGAGGGTTCAATTGTGATTGGAATTGATGGTAGGCATGTCGTTTTGACTGAAACCTAGTTGGTAGGTTGATGAAAGGTGTCCCACCGGAGCTTGGAATTGTGTGGGATCAATGTCCTTAGGGACACAGGCATCGTGTAAAGCTTTTTTCAAGATTTCCTAATATACAAGAGAAGACTTTAGCAAATCTAGGATAGATATTTATGCTACGGTCTTTCCTAGATGGTCAAGGATGTTATACTAAGAGCTCACAGGAGGTGATGGGGCTGACGCTGAGGCTCTAGGGACAGTAATGCGAGTGCAGCAAGTGGTAACAACACATTGAGGCTCCTTGCCTTTGACATGTATCATAGACACATACAGTTCCACTTGCCCAATATGCGTAATGAGATTCTCATAGTTAAGCGGGACATTCTTGTAGGTGATATTATTAGTGTTGTTATCCTGGTTGTTATTGTTACTAGGATTTGTGTTGGACATGTGAGGACCTTGGTTATGCTTGGGGAAAGCATTTTGATATATCTGTAATTGAGCATTGGACGACAAGGCCTAGTTAGCATCCACATGGATATCTCCTTGATCTATAAGATCTTGGATGTACATTTTCAAACTTTGACACTTATTTAAGGTATGCCCTTTAATCTTGTGAAACTCACAATATTCATTCTCTTTAAACCAGGCTAGTTTAGGCTTGGATTCATCAGGTGGCTTGGTCATAGGATATGTAATTGGGTAATTGAATTGTAACAACCTATGGAAGACGATGCTCAAGGGTTCTCCTAATTGAGTGTATTGACATTTATCGTTCCCTTTATTATATTGATTGGATTGTTGAGGGGGTCAATGTGTCCCCTATGGCACATATATGGCATTGGGCATGGATGGTTGTTGCTTCTGGGAGGTATTGGGCACTTGAACATGTTTAGTATCAATGATGCCATCATTGACTGCATTCTTGTTCTTATTCCAGTAATGGGATTTATCATCGGATGACTTGTCCTTATCTGAGTTGTACAATTTAATTTTCCTTTTAGCAACAAGCACTCTCTCAATGATGGGGCCCTTTTTGATAACCTCTGCGAAGGTAGTGACACAAAGAAGATTAAGAGAATGCGCTAGTTCAGGATGGGCATTAGCCAAAAAAAGGGTGACCATTTCTTTCTTGTTGGGAGGGGACTTCATTCGGTTAGCTACAGCTCACCACCTTTGCAAGTATTTAGCAAAAGTTTCTCCATCACGTTGATTCTCCTTAAAGAGGTCTAGAGTGTCAATGTCCTCCAAATTAAAGGAGAACTATTTGAAAAACTATTCAAAAATATTAGCAAAGGAAGAAAATGTTCCCTTCTTGAGACCCATGAACCAATCTAAGGTCGGCCCTCCTAAGCTTCTAGGGAATAGGGGTAGGAGATAATTGTCATTATGTTGGAAATCTTGACATTGTGCATAGAACTCTTGCAGATGGGCCTTTGGATCTTTAGTTCCCATATACTTGTTGAACTTGGGTATCTCAAAATGCTTTGGAAAGGGGATAAGTGAAATCAAAGAATCAAACAGATATGGGATAATCTCCTCAAACTTGAAGGATTTTTTGGATGTACCCGCTTGTAGATCTTTCAATGTGGCTTTGAGCTCCTCCAACTCTTTATTGGTAGGCGGAGTTGGATTAGACAGATTGGGTGGATATTGCTGATGGGATGAAGATGGGATGAAAGAATTGAGATCGTATGAGGGTGTAGGTTGATACTAATTAGCGTAAGGTGGATAGGATGATGATGAAATTTGGTAATAAGAGGCTGAGGGTGCATGTTGCTGAGGTGGTTGTTGCTAACAATATGAAGTGGATGGGGTATTGTGTGGAGCTTGGTAGTATGACAACGTGGAGGCCCCTTGTTGATAAGGCAGTTGTTGTTGATAATAAGCGGTGGATTGAGCACCCTGTTGATGCGGCACGGTCATTGTTGCACATAGGACATGGATGAGGCACCTTGTTGGTGTAAAGGTTGCTGCTGAGCATAATAGGGATTGGTTTGGTAATAAAATGCAACACTGGGTTGTGGTGTGACGTATGGAGGTTATTACAGATTAGACTGTTGTTGGTATGGGTTGGTGTGTGATTGGAGGGGATTTGTGTAAGGAGGTGGTTGCATCCGTGGGGAATTCTGAGCAGTCACATGGATGTTTGGATTAGCATAAGTAGTGTATGTGTTGGATGGATGGTAGAGATATTGCACAAGAGGATTACGTTGTGTTTGTTTGGAAATGTGAGTATATGATTGTTGATGAGGAGGGGGAGATGATATGTGTTGTTGTTGTGGGATTGCGATAGAAGCACCATGAGGTGGTTGTTGAGGGTGTGATACAGTTTGTGTTGCCTAAAGCGGAGGTTGTATATGAGTGACAATATGTTGTTGTGGATTCAAAATATTTTTCTATGGCATGTTCTGTTGCGGGATTGAAATGTTTTGTTGTGGGGGTTGTTGATGATGTTGTTGCACAGGAACTGAAACGTCAACGGTATGCTGTGGTGTTTCTTGCGAGGGGATAGTTGCATGTTGTGGTAGTGCCTGCGAAGTAACGAATTGATTTTGAGGGGGCGGTAAGAGATTTGTGTGTACAGGTCCTAGTAGTGTCAGTGCAAGAAAAGGATTGCCCCCAGTGTTGATGGGTGGTTGACCAGGATAATGAGGTGGGAGTGGCAGAGCAGATGGGATGCTTTGTGGCATGCCATAGGCATAGGGATCATAAGGATCATATGGTGTCATAGAGGTTGTGGATGGAAGGGGAGGATAATTGGCAACTTGATGTATCACAACATTCCCAAACTCAGGATGATACTAGTTATCTATGGGTGTACCCTCATGAACATAAGAGCCTCCGGGAACATTTTGCGGGTCTTGATGCACTGGAGGGGGCTGGGTGTTAGTGTACTATGACATGTCAAAACTAGATGGTGGTTTGAATCCCTTCATGAGTAGAGCAGCGAGGATCTCATCCCCACATTCGTCGAGGAGGCGATTTCTCAATTGAACGTTAGCGGGATTGCTTAGGTATTCATCAACGGTGACTTCAGGTTGATTGATCATGTTATCATCATCGAGTAGTGAAATATTTTGACCATCAGTGTTAGATTGTGACGAAACACCATTTTGGGGATCTTGAGGGATGTTTGCACCGTTGTTAGGATCTTGAGAGATATTTTCCCCATTGTTACGATCTTAAGAGATGTATTTTCCGTTGTTAGGATCTTGAGGGATGTTCAATTGGGAACCTTGACCTTGTTGTTGTGCCATTTTCTTCTTGGTTTGTGATCTAGTTTGTACGGGCTTGAAAATGCAAAACTACTAGGTGGACCTCAATGCAAGGATGACCTAAATGATAGTTGGAAGATTGATTGGATTGGATAAAGGACAAGCGGTGAAACAGACTTACTAGATGATGGAACAAGTTCCTCGAACAGTGAAACAAGATCCTTAAACAATGAAATGGATTCCTCGAATGATGAAAGGGGTTCCTTGAATGGAAAAACGGGTTCCCCAAATGACAAAATGAGTGTTCAGAATGGACAAACGGGTTATCAAAATGGGCAAACAAGCACTCAAAATGGGAGATGAATGCTCAAAATGGATAAATAGGTGCTCAAAATGGGAAAATGGGTGCTCGAAATGACCGAATGAGAGGTCAAATTGGTCATTTGGGGGGAAAGTTCTCCCAAACTAAAGGGAAGGTTTGCCTATTAGATTAAAAGTTTGACAATTCTGACCAAAAACAAGCTGACAACAAGCTAATGCAAAGGGCAGGTTCACCCCTTTAGAGGGCAGGTTCACCTGTTTGGTAAAAAGATTGACAATTCTGACAAAAATAGGTTGACAACAAGCTGATGCAAAGGGCAGGTTCGCGTGTTTGGTAAAAAGATTGAAAATTTTGACAAAAATAGGTTGATCAAAGGCTGAGGCAGAGGGTAGGTTCCCCCCTTTAGAGGGAAATTTTGCCTCTTTAGAGGGAAGGTTCGCCCTTCAGTAGGAAACTTGAACTTGACTTAAGTGAAAATAGTTATGGCAAGGACCAAAAATATAACAAACAAAAAGCAATAAGGTTGACTTGACAAAAATTCATTGGTTTTACACAAGAAGACAGTTTAGATAGCACAATCTTATGATTAGTGTTAAAGGTATAGCCAACACAGTCCTTAATCTAGGATGAACAAGGCGTCTAAGGAGTTCGCGATATACTCTTGGTACATGAGGCACAACTGTGAATACTAGCCCATCACAAGCGTGAGTTGGGACCCCAATGAAATACTAAAGGCTCAAACCAACTCTTCACATCTATCTAGGTATCCCCTAGCTTCGATGCTCCGCCAGACATGACATGACTAGATTAGGGTACAACTTTGGCTCTCCCCCTTTGTATACCCCGCCGGTACACGTGGTTGGGATTGTCCCTTGGGGTGATGAAATCCCCAAGCAAGTCTCGCTAAAGAAGAAAACACTAACCATTTTCGGCTACTCCCCAAGCTCACACGAAATGCAAGGGGAAAGCTTAGACATAATAGTGTCTCCTTGGGTGACACAAATGGACTTTTGAAGACACGAAAAAAAAATAGTTGACTCTCCCCTAATTAAACTATGTGCCTCGATATTAAAAAAATGACAAAGCAAATAGTTGATTAATAATCGGATTCGTCCACCTTGCAGCAAATATGTTAGAAGTTTATATCTTGGTCTTCAATAAGTGTTTGAGAGTTGCACAAATGTTAGAAAAAATTACAAAAGTCTTTGTTCAGAGTAGGTTCACCCCTCTATAAGGGCAGGTTCGCCCCTCTACATAAAACAGTTAAAAAACAAGCTAAAAACTAAGTTTTGACTATTGTTTGACCTATGTCAAGGGCAGGTTCGCCCCTTTGCAGAAAACAAAGTAAAAACTAAACTTTGACTTGCTATTTGACCTATGTCAAGGGCAGGTTCACCCCTCTGCAGAAAACAGTTAGAAACAGAGGCTAAAAACTAAAATTTGAATGTTGTTTTACCTATGTGAAGGGCAGGTTCACCCTTCTGTAAGGGAAGGTTCGCTCCTCTACAGAAAATAGTTAGAAACAGAGGCTAAAAACTAAAATCCGAATGTTGTTTTACTTGTGTCAAGGGTAGGTTTGGCCCTTTGTAACATAAATTTCACCCCTCTGCAGAAAACAGTCAGAAAACAAAGCTTAAAAATAGATTTTGATACTCAGAAGGGCAACCTTGCAGGGCAGGTTTGCCTATTTGTGGGAAAGTTCACCCCTCTGCAGGGGCAGGTACACCTCTCTATCACCCTAACCTACAAAAAGCTTAAAAAATAACAAACATAAAAGGAAGAGACTCGTTTGTGGGTCCCGTCAGGTGTGCCATAAATGTGAACAAGTGTTTTTTTCCTACTCTAAATCATGCAAAACAAAATGTAAATGAAAGAAACACTTAACACCTCAATGATTAGGCTACATTAAAATTAAACAAAACAAAGATGAAAAGAAACTGATTATACCTTTTTAAGCTTGTTCCTTGGTTGGCCCTTGTTGCAGCTTTATGTGTATGCTCCTTGGATGGCAATGTGATGAAAATGGGTGTATGGTGAGTATGTGATAAAATGAGCAATGCGGATGCAATGAGGATGAAAGCTAATGCAAGTTATAAAATGCAAAAGGATGGCTTGAGAGTGGCTTGAAAATTTGAGAGCATAAGGGTTCTAAAATGCCTAAGTTGTATGAATGAATGAAAAAAGGGGGGTATTTATAAAAAAAATTGAATTCTCTAGAGAATTCAATGGTCAGGATTGAGCCACCATGGCCAAGATGAAGGGCTATGGTGAGTTGAGGACACACAAGCCCTCACATCTTGACATATGGAGGATGAAGTGTCCAAAGGACATGGTGAGATGGAAAGGGTACAGATGATGTGGAGAAAGAACAAGTGATGTGAAAGAAGGACAAGTATTTTGAAAGTACCTTGGGAGATGAGAATATTTCCTCAAAAAGGAACTTCTTGTTCCCATATGAGAGGAAAGTGGCATATGAGGAATTTTAGTATTCCTCAAAAGAATCTCCATGAGGAAGAGGAAAGTAGTTGGAGAAATAAATTCACATGATTGGGATGGATAAGTGGTTGGGAGAATAAATATGAATTTTAAATTCATATGATAAGCACCTTGTGGATAAAACAAGGTTCTTATGGAGGAGGCTGATAAGTACCTTGTGGATAAAACAAGGTCCTTATAATAGAAGGTTTTTGGCTTCATGTGACTTGATGTGACCTTTCAATGATCACATGGGGAAGAGGACAATCCTTGGAGGAATAAAAAGTGAATTTTAAATTCACATGGGGAAGAGGGTCTATGCCAAATATGGAGAATGTGAAGGTTGACCAAAAAGGTATGTTAAATGTAGCAAGGGGATTAGATTAAGGTTGTGCAAATAAATGATTAATAAAATTAATGAGAGATTAGAAGCAAGTGGGAGATTATGGAGGATGTGACATTAATCCTAATTAAGGTGTGCACATCCTAATTATGAATTAATTAAATTAATCTAGATTATAAGAGGGTTATGGAGGATGTGACAAGGAGAGAGAAAAAGGAAGAATTTAAAATTGATTTTATTCAAAAAGGTCAAATGACTAAATTAAATAAAATTGATATGTTTATTTAATTTAGAGAGAAAACGGTGTAAGGTAAAGTATTTAATTGTTAAATTAAATACTTTAGGAACCTTAGGCAGAAATGTTAAATATTAATTAAATAAATCATTTAATTAATGTTGATGAAATAGATGAATAAAGTAGACGAGTTTGACCATGTGGGAGTGGTCAAATTTGGATGTCTACAATGGGTTTTCTAGGTTTTTGGCTATTAAATTACAGAGGTATTGTTTGGAGAAAAATCATGATTTATTTATATTTTTGTAGATAAATGTGGGGGATTCCATTCTATAAGTTTTCATTAGGAGAGGAATTTATTAAATGGTTCAAATTACTTTTTGAAGGAAGGTCTATCATGAGCTTTGAGTGGAGATTTAGAGTTGTTTGAATTTTCCTTGTGGGGCTGCAATATTCGCACTACTGTTTGGATTTTTGATGTTTGTGCTTGCATCAAATAGTATCAGAGACAAAATATCTTGAGAGTGCAGTGTATGCACCAAGACTTATGGGTGAGGAGTGGTGAAGAGTGAAGTGTTGAAGCCGTAAGAGACAGAGTTGTGAGAAATTTTGTTTGTTGTAGGCATGAAAGAGGGTTTGTGACTACTATCCTCCACCAGAGATAAATCTGGGTAGAAGGTGTAGATTTCTTCCACTAAGAGAGAGTGGGTAGAGGAAGCATCTTCTAGGGTCTTTTTGGGTAGAGGGTAGTGTGTTGTGTGAAATTGTTTTTGTAGAGTGTATGATATATTATAGCAGCGAAAGAGATGGGTATACATATGAGGAAGAATCCTGTGATATGGGAAGGATGGAGCAAGTATCAAAAGAGGAGGATCACCTCAATGATCATGGATATAAATGCAAGGTTGGATAGATTGGAGCTACTACAATAAGGGGAGATAGTCAAGAGCCATAAAGAGTTGAAAGGTGCAACAGAAGATGAAAGAGAAGAAATTGGGACATCAAAAATAAATGAGGTATGTTTTGGTAATTCTGAGTTTGATTTATTTATGAGTAAATAAAGTGAGACAGATGGATGTGTGAAAGTGGGGCTCTTTGATGGTCCCATCTTTAATGAGGAAATTGTTGAAGATCTCCTATTGAGAGAGGAGATAAGAGGAATAAAAAGGTTATTAAGTGGAGAAGTAACTTCTGATTTCTCATAACTCTATGGATAGGAAATTGATGGGGATTTGTTTGTTGCTGAGATGGATATGAAGTTGCAAATAGATGGGAAGAAAATAAATGAAGATGTAGATTTGTATGAAGCATGTTTGTGTGAAGAAGTTGTTGAAGATGTTACAGTGGTTGAAGACATGAAGATGATAGTGGGAGTAGATGGGATAGATGAAAATCTTATAGAGAAGGATGTGATAAAGGTTGTAGCTAAAGATAACACCATAAACATTGTAGCAAAGAAAGAGGAGGTAAATTTGTTTGCATTTTGTGATTTCCATGACGCTGTAAGGGGGATTTGTATGTGTATGTTGCAGTTTTTGATATGTATGATGAAGGAATTTGGTGGAGGTGGTTGGATTTTGGTGGTTTGGATCTCAAGAAATAGGTTAGGAAAGGATAGAATCATTGGAGGAGGAGGATGGTTCATGGTGGATACAAATCCATGAGAGGAAAAAAGAATGGTGAGCAGAGATGTTGGAAGAAGAGGAAGAAAAGGAAAGATGATAAGGAAGAAAAATGGATGAAGAAAAAATACAAGATCTTCAAATTTTCATTAGTTTCCAATCATGAAATATTTCTCTTACCCGGGTTGTTTGATGCAAGAGCATTTGAGTACACAAGCAATCTTGCACACAAAAAAAATTGTTCAAAAATTGATTTTTTCCTCACCAAATTGGAGGAAAAACCATGTTCCCGAGAATGTGAGTGGGAATTTATTTTGATTTGTAACTCCAATTTGCATTGAAAAAATGATTTTGAATTGATGGTGGAGGAATCTGGGTGCCTAGTGAAGGAATTAGTGGAGTGAGCTTGTGAGTGGAAAATTTGGGAAAATGCATTGATTTTTGCAGGAAAACTTAATGAGAGGAATATGCTCACACCCAAGAGGATGATCAAAGGATTTGATTCTGATTTTTGTGATGTAGAAGGCTGATTGTGGCCTCTTGAGTTAGATTTGATAGTGCTAGAAGTGAATTCTTGCCTATAGCCAAGTTTTTGGATTGTTATCTCTCAATTTGATGCTAAGATTGTAAACATGAGGAATGAAGAAATAAAATCAATACCTTGAATTTGAAATAGTTGTGTTAATGTTGGAAATTTATATTTTATCTCTCAATGGTTGCCAACAATATTTTTGAACTTGGTTTTCCTTGTTGAATGTGTGAAACTATGGGTTTTCTACGTTTTGGTTATGAAATCACAGGGGTATTATTGGGAGAAAATTTATGATCTATTATCTTTTTGTAAATGAATGTGGGGGCTTCCATTCTCCAAGTTTTCATTAGAAAAGGAATTCATTAAATGGTTCAAATTATTTTTGAAGGAAGTTTTGTCATGAGCTTTGAGTGCAAATTTAGAGTTGTTTGAATTTTCACACTATTGTTTGGAGTTTTGATGTTTGTGCTTACATCAACCTTAGGAACCATTTCACACATTTATTTGTAGTTCCTACCTCATGAGTCACTTGTGTAGTGCTCAAAATCATGTTATGACTCTTCTAAATTACTCAACTCATGTGCAACCCTTAACATCATGCACCATTTGCACATCACCAAGGATCATGACACACACCATTATCGATTAATTTTTTTTATCTCCATGCCACACTTTTATTCCCATTCACACCCATGAAACACAATACAAATTTTGACACTAAACATCAAACATATTATAATATTAGGCAATTATTCATTGCATTTTCTAGAGCCTCTCATGATGCCATGTTATCACAATGCACAAAGAGAATCATAAAAAGATCTAAATAGTTATTTGTAACATAAAAAAGGAGGAGACATTTACTAGCTAAATATTGTAATATATTCAACCACACATTCCCATGATAGTATACCATGTACATAATGCATATATTAAAAAATATTGTGTTCCAGTTATAGTTTTATTCTTTATTTTATCCTTTGTCTTCATATTATTTATACATACTTAAAACACATCTAAGTCCATATTTAGAGTATTTTCCTAAACCACATAATATCTAGACCATTCATAGTTGATATATAATCCAATCATTCAAGCCTCTTCAAGATACATAATCTAATCATAATATTAGTTACATATATATAACCTTTCAATTTAACTTCAAATATATATATATTTTTTAATACATAATATTTTTAGATTATATTAATTAAAAATAAAGTATACACCTGTCTGCTAAGCAAGAAATATCATTCTCATGTTCCAACCCCAAAAAATAGTAGACTGCCAACCACTAGCACAGTGAAAACGTTCATGGAATTATAGCTTACAAAATTGATTGTGCCACAACCCAAACCCAAAAAACCTCAAACATAAACATGCCACCACCAAACCATAACAAATACCTACTAATGAGAAACCTACCAAATTATAGAAAACCATTCAGATTTGCAAAGGACTCAAATTCCTTAGCCCAGTCGAAGCCTCCGGTTGCCATTAACCCTAGCATCTTCTTTAGATAATCCACCGCCACTGTAATGATCATGCGATGACGCATGAGAGTCACTTCGCTCAAGTTCAAGAAAAAAGGGGTAGAACTTAACAACCTCATCGATCTTTCGTAGAAGCTCCAAATCCACTGGTCTAGGGATCCCCATGCCTAAGATTGCTGCCTTCAAAACCTCCTCCACACCGCTAACCAAATCCGTCCTAAATAACCTCATCAATAGCTCCTTTGCCTCCAACTTAGGAACTTGGCTGTCAAGAAGAGAAACCAAGAACCGCGAAGAAATATGCACATTATCCCTCCCATAATCCTTGTGCACGAGATGGCCAACACCCAAAACCATTTTAACCGTCGCAACAGTGAGAGGATCAATGTTGAGCAAAATTCACTTCAACCTTTGATCCATGATCTCACGGAACGTGGCCTGCCTTGACTTTGCACTCAGAGAAATTGGTGTATCTGCACCAAACCATGACAAGCCCTCCATCGAAATGGCAATAATGAACTTCAAACTCCCAACCATTTTTCTTCACAGACAACTCCAGAAGCCGAGCGAAGTCTGCCAACCACCACACCATTAACAAAGCATCGCCACCAAGAAAAAAAACTATTACACTACACAACTATCACCTCCACACATTAATAGAGCCCGCAAACACCAGCAATTCAGACTTCACATGAACGAGCAATAATTTCTATGCAAGGCAAGGTGTCCTTGCACCAGTGATTCTATCCTTCAATCCTTGCATCATATGCATAGCCATCCTTAGGAAACGTGCTCAAACTGACATCCATCATTATATTTACTTACCTTCATTGACGATACCAACCTGACATGCCAACATCCACCTCAACAAAATACACCCCTATGAGAATGCCCCTTAGCACATCCACCAACATCCCTCTACCAGCTTGGAGGGTCGCCCCCCCAATCACCCACAACTTCAAATATTATTCTTAAAAAAATTAATTATATAAAATATTTTTATAACATAATTTATATTTTATACATGCACACTCATTTTTTAAATCTTAAAAAAGATATAACTAATTTTATCTTCCATGTTAATTATAAAAAATGATCCCAAATAATAGAATGTCTCATAAAAACTAAGCATGTGATAAAGATTTTATAGGTCTCTAATCATTTATCAGTGATATTATCTTAAAAAAAAATTTATTCATTAAATATATTATTAAAAATATAAAAGTAACTAAATAGATAATTTGAGCTCGTAGAAAAGCACCTGCTCTTAGGAACGGTCAATTTTTCAAAAATGGAGGTCGACCTCAACACCTTTGAGGGACCCATGGCTTCTTTGAGGAGTACCAGACTGCCAAACATCTGTATGTTGTCACATTTGACACCTCTTCCAATCATAGAGCTTTATTTCACCCATGGAAAAAGCCTAGCTAGGAAAAGCAAGCGGTTTTTGACATTTGTGATTTGGAACCTGAGCACCCGAAAAAAGTTCCCAAACACTATGTACACCACTCTCTTTTGTTTGATATTGTATCTGGTTTGCAAACTCCAACTACTTTTTTAAACACCATTCCAACTAGAAATGGGGTGCTCTTCAATCTAAAATCATGGAACTTGATTCAAAATGCTCATATAAGGGTTTTACCTCCTTAAGCAAAAGGGAAATTTCATACAAAAGGAATAGCAAACTTGGAGCTGAAGGACAAAAGAAAGGGAACTGAAAACCACCCAGTAAAGAAAATCTAGGTGCCAAAGCATCATGAGGATAATCAAAAGGTGAATGGAGGGATAATATTTGTGAAATTTCCAAAAGAGATGTTCCTTCCACAAATTCAGGATCTACAAGAAGTAGCACTGATCTGTAAGTTTTGGAAAATTTCTCCTACTTTAAGTCTTTTGCAAGAATGGATTTTTGCAAAATGGGAGGGAGCCAAACAAGTTTTTTACTTAAATCAAAGGAAAGGTTTTTTCATTGTTATTTTTTTCCTCCAAACAAGCTAGAAATGCAATATATAAAACTAAATCATGGGTTTTTGAGGGTTCCAGGCTCCACATTTAGCCATGGTCCCCAAACTTTAACCCATCAACTTCTAAGGTCAAATTCATATTGTTTTGGGTTTAGTTGCAATCCCTACTGCTAGAATATAGAGAAATAAAGATCATTGAGATCTTGGCTAACCAGATGTCTATCTTTATTAAACATGATATGGTCTTCTTTAGAAATCCAACTTCCCAATGAGATTTTGTGTACTCTTGGATGCAACAAAGAATCTCCCTTGTTTTCTCCATATAAAATCAAAAAATGGGGTTGGGAAATAAGAAATACTCATTGAAACCCCTGAGAAATTTTGTGTCCAATGCCATTTGTTAGGGAACTCAAAAAAATTTGCCAATCGAGAAGGGAGTACTTTCAAAGGCTATATAACCAATATCAAAAACCAAAAACTCATGAGTATATGCCTCTAAAACCAAACTCTCCTTATAAGCTTACAATTCAAATAGAGAATATAAACAAGGAGGCTAGAATAAATCATAAGATGGTCACAACTAAAATGTTGGATCTTTTGATGGTATCAAACAGATGTGACAAGGATATTCAAAAAAATTCTATTTCCTTCCTGAGGATGGGGAATAGACTAAAATATTTGATACTTCAATTTCAATGGATCCAACGTGTCCACCAATCAATGAATTTTAATTGGCCAAAATAATCAGATCCCTAGTCTACGACTGTACTGGAAATCTAGAAGATAAGCTCATGAATATGGTGGATATCCTAGAAGTTAGTTCTCCTATATGGACAGAAGCTCAAATACGAAAGGTTGGAAAAACATTAAGATTTTAATGCCAATGGAATGTAATGTGGACTCATCACAATAACAAGAACAATTAGTTCTCTCCCTCTTCTCATATTAATTCTAAAAAATTAGAACTATTAACATTTAAGACCTTAATAGAAGAAGGAAACTTTGAAGAGCTGGAAGATAGGATAATCACCAAGGTGGGATCTCATCTAATGGACAAAATAGTAGAAGAGGTTTATAGAGAAGAGGAGAATTTTGATTTCTCTAAAAGTTTGTCCATATCACACACTCCTAGCTCTCAACATACTAAAAAAAAACTCCAAGTAGAAGAGGACAAAAATATCATGCAATGAAGGTATAGGAAGAAATAGAAGAAGGGCTACAAGCAACTCTGGACAAAAATATAATAGTTGCTTCTAATAGGTCTAGGAGAGCATGTTGCTCTCCTCGAAGAAAAGGGCTCTAATCAAACATTAGTTGAATGTTTGTGGAGTTGATATAATTCTACTCCAAGAGTCTAAATTTTCAAACAACATATTTGAATCATCAGTCAAGAAGTGGTCAAAATGGAAAGCAGTTCACTCACCAGCTCAAGGGGCATTAGGAGGTTTAATTACCATGTGGAATTAATAAACAATGAAGGTTGATTCTATTACAAATGAGAGTAACTAGCAGCTATTGAAAGTTAGTCATTTTGATCTAAATTTTTGGTTGTTAAATATCTATGGTCGATCTACTACAACTGGAAAAACATATTGTGGGATGATCTAAAGCAAATCCTAGATCATTTAGGGATGGAAAATATAATTTTAGTAGGTGACTTCAATGCAATAACTTCCCTGCATGAAAAAAAGGGAGGTGTTTCCCCTCCACAAAAAATAATGGAGGATTTTAGCCTTTTTATTCAAGATAATGCACTCTTGGATATTCTTCCAACCAATGGAAAATATACATGGACGAATAGAAGAAGATATTTTCTCCAAATTGTAGAAAATTTGGATAGGTTTTTAGCATCTCCTAATTGGGGATCAGGGAATTCTTCTATGGAATTAGAAATTCTATCACTTTCAAGATTAGATCATTTCACAATTTTATTGAGTATCTCAACAAAGGATAATAAGCCAAAAGGAAAGCCCTCACTCAAATTTGAGGCAATGTGGTTCAAACATCTATATTTTCTATCCCTCCTTAACCAATGGTGGTTGAGTGCACCTTTTGTTGGAGGCTCAAGAATGTTTTAGTTTTGTAAGAAGGTAATGTTCATTAAATAGAAAATAAGGATATGGAACAGTCAAGTTTTTAAAAACATTTTTGTGCAAAAATAATGGGTCTACAAACAATTATCAAATATAAACAATTATATTATCTTGCATGGTTTGGATGCTTCTTTCTATGACCAACAAAAGAAACTTCAACTAGAATGGGAAAAATTGTTGGTGAGAGAAGAGGTGTACTAAAGACAAAATTTGAGGGAGCTTTGGTTGAGGGGGGGTGATAGAAATAAAAAAAATCACATCTCAACACAAAAAATAATAAAAAAACTCAATCTTTCCTATACAAGATAGTTTATTCGAAGTTACCTTAAATAAAGAAGATGATATTCAGAACAAAGACATTAATTTTTTCTAAAATCTTCTATTAGATCCTACTTCTCAATCCATAAATGTCGAAAAGGAAAGGGAAGATCTCTTGGAGGACACTCCAAAATTAATTTCTCAAGAGGATAATGAGAAGTTAATGAGTCCATTTACTTTACAAGAGGTGAAAGCTGTAGTTTTTGTATGCCTACAAACAAGGTCCCAGTGTCGAATGGTTTCATAACTTTTTTCTTTTAGAAATGTTGAGGTTTTATTGTAATTGATCTCCTTAGAGCTATAGAGGAATCAAGAAAGTCTGGAGCAATACTAAAACAATTCAATTTAACACATTTGGCCCTAGTTTCAAAAGTCAAGGAGCCTAAATCATTTGTTGATTTTACACCCATATCCATCTACAATACAGTGTATAAGATATTCACTAAGGTAATTTATCTGAGGCTCCACTCCCTCATTCCAAAAATAATATCAGAGGAACAAGGTGGCTTTGTGTTGTTAGAATACCAAGAATCTATTGCTAGACGAAAATAATTCCACAAGAGAGAGATAATGGCGAGAATGCTTGCTTCACAATGCAAGATTGATTAATGATTGAATTGATACAAATGTACAAGATGAGGCTTGCTTATAAAAGGCAAGCATGCAACAACCAAATCTTATCTTGAGCAAAAAGATAGCTCGATAAGATAAAGATAAGATCCTATAACTTAGGAATTAAAGATTGCCTAAGTAAACTTATGAAGATGTAATTAAATAGTTAATTACACCAACACCCCCCCATAAGTGCAACTTAGGGAGAAGATTATAATGCAAACTACTATGGGTCCCGGCAACTAGGCCATGTTAGGTACCCATTTATAGATGCAAATGAAATGCAATCTCTCATAAAGCAGAGAAAAGGGGAAAACCCAGTGGGAAAAAACCCCTCTCCAAAAGAGAGAAAACAAGTAAAAAGGCATGACGAATGTAAACATGATGTATGGAGGACTCAATGATACCCCCCAAGGACTACATCCATCATGAATATACAATAAATTACCCCCCCATAAGAGGGAAGTAATGAGATAAGATATCCCCTGCATGCTGAAGAAGCTCCAAAGCCAATGAAGAATGCCTGGAAACAAAAGATGACCCAATGTCTACAAGCAACACATCTCCTCTTAGGAAGAAACAAATCCATAGGCTGATGAAGAAGCCACTCCATATCCAACTGAAAAGAGGAAGAATGAATGCCCAACATGTAAGCCTTTGAAAATTGAGTAGGAGCCTCCAAGCTTGAATGAGCCACAACATAATCATGGTCAAACTCAACCAAGAAACATGCCAAATCAAGTGATGGAGGAGACTTGTGAATATCAATCTCCAAAGACAAAGAAGATGGAATATTTGTGCTAAAACTATCATCAAAGAGGAGAGAAATCCCCTCAAGTGTGTCCTCCAAATCTGTAATATGAGACTCTAGGAACAAGGTAGAAATCCCTGTCAAATAATCATCCCACAAAGCAAGATCTGAAAAACTATGATTATCCTGCTGAACAGAAGCAACAATGGCTGAAGAAGCAGGAGGTGGAGGTGTAGGAAGCTCAGCACTGGTCTCTAAAATACCAAGGTGTAGATGACCAAACTTCTCCTCACTAATATGGGTCACACTCAATGGAGTGTGTGATGCAGTCAAAGGAACATTATCAGGTTCTGAAGCAAAATGTGAAAAAGAATATACTCGAGATGAATGATCAACCATCCCGATTGCAACAATATCCCTAGTCTCCAAGTCCCTAATATACACCCTATCAGGAGTGAACTCAACTGTTTTACCTTGACCCCCATGAGTAATTTGATAAATAGAAAGGAGATTAGTGGTCAAAGAAGGAACACAAAGAACATCATTGAAAGTGCCTTCCCCAATACCAATAGAACCCTTCCCACTTACCTTCATGAATGTATTGTTACCCATCAGAATGTGAGGTGAATTACAAGGCTCAAAAGAAGAGAACATTTCCTGTGAAGATGCCATATGATGAGATGCCCCTGAATCAAGAAGCCATCCTTGAGAATTAGGACTTGTAGAGGCCAAGAGTGCATGCCCTTTCATATGTAGCCCAGAAGTGGATGTTGTGTTCTCTGACTGTGATGATGATGGAGCTGCCGAATGTGATGGTGAAGAAGAAGTAGAAGACACTGATGAGGGCAGCTGAATGTTATTCTTTTGAAGAAGGTGGGTGAGTTCATCAATCTTCTTATTATAACATCTATGCTCATCATGTCCTAACCTTTTGCAATATGCACATTTGGACTTCTTCTTTTTTGATGATTCCTCTTTTGAAGAGGATGAGGACTAGGAGTGCCATGTGAAGGAGAATCTTTACCTTGCTCATTTGACTTGGTTTCCTTTTTGTGCTTCTTTCCTTTGCCACTTGAATCCTTTGTATCATTGCAATAAGAGCTTGAGATGTTGAAGACTTCAATGTACCCATGTGCATCAACTTTGCTTGTTCCCTTGTGAGTTGTGTAGCAAATTCATCAAGAGAAGGCATTTTATATGTATCACCAAGAGCATCCATTGTAGCATAGAAAGTAGAGACAAACACAGAATATGAAGAACCAAGCTTAGCAAGAATAGAAAGTATCATTTGTTCATCCTCTTTAACAACCCCACATTTTGATAACTGCAATCTAAGAGAGTTGAGTTTAGAGAAAAAGTCTTGGATACTGTCAAAATCTTAAGGATTAAGACCCATCAGTTCATTTTCCAACTTAAATTAACTTAGCTTGTCCGGCTTACCAAAGAGACTCTCCAAAGTAGTCCAAACTTCATGAGGATGTGTGCAAGGCGCAACATGATATCTAAGATCTAGAGAAATTGAAAGAAGAAGATTACCAAGAGCTTCATCCCTTCTATCAAACCATTTTCTTTTCTCTTTTGCTCCCTGTGGTTCTGGATCTTGACCAAATGTGATTCGTTGTAACTTTGATTTTAACAATAACAACTCCATTTGAGATTTCCACTCATGATAGTTATATGGAGTTAGAAGTACAATTTTTGGAAAATCCATGATACAATGAGATATTACAAGAGGATAACAACAAATTTCCCTCACAATACAAGAAATCAACCCCTTTGTCCCAACAAGATTACACTTTTTTTGCAAATTTACAACAAGGAATCCCAAACTATCAAATCAGTTACAAACTGAAAATATGAAAATCTGGAAACAAATCTGCAAAAAGTGCATGATTAGATCTGAAGTACTCCTGAATACCTTTCTGATGCCTCAAATTTGGAGAAAATCGGAGATCGGAGCACAAAGTTGTGAGCTCGGAAGTAGAAAACGATGATCGGGCTTCAACCTGGAAAAAGAGGCACAAAACTGCAAAATATCTGCACCACTGAAAAAATTAGATCTCCACCTTTCCGACGATATTTTGTTTGAAAAATTTCGCCTCCGTTAGCCAAAGTTATGATAAAATGAAAAAAAGGCCTATAAAAAGGCACTTGGGGCAAAATACAAAAGTCACGGGCTGTAGTGGTCATACATATGATAGAGGGCAAAGATATTAGAAAATAAAAAACCTGACCTATCTACCAAATTTGATATGGTCAGCCAAATGCAATACCATCGGCTTTAAACTTTATACAAAATATTTTAATATTAAAAAAACTTTGAATAAAGTCTTGAACTTCTTGGAGTAAAGGCTTCCCTAGTGCTGCAATGGGTGATGTGATAGTGTCAGAAATGGAGTACTCTATGTTGTACGTGCAAGGATACGAGGATCTTCGATTGAGCTTGATTTCCAAAAGTACCGCTGTTGGCCAGAATATATGTCAGATTGAAATCTACGTTGGTGATGAGTCGGATATTAAACGCGGCAATATTATTGGATAGCGGCCAGGAGAAGAAATGAATGATAGCCAAGAATGGGGCGCCAACACCAAAGAAATGTCGTTCAAATCTTAGTGCGGCTGATGATGTAGGAGCTAGTTCTTTGAATGTTTCCCGATGGAGCCAGCGGTGAATGCAATGTGGCCGGTTAGAGATATGACAAGCTCATTACCTGTCCTTGAGGGTTTTGACCCAATGGATTAATGAGAATATGCTGATCAAAAAGGAACTTGACAATAGATGACTTCACACCACAAATAATGTGGAGTACCCGCGGCTGACCTGGTGATGCGGATCCGGCCGATGAAGAAAGGACAATGAACCTGTGCCAAGAATAAATGCCACGGCGTACCAAAAAAAACTCCACAGTACAGATGTCCGCGGATTTAATAATAATGCCCACAGATTTATTGTGCCCGAAAATACAAAATATTTGAGCCCGATTTAAATAAAATTTTGCCCCAAAATTTAAATCAAATAGCGCAGAAAATATTTTATTGAAAATATTTTTTTTGCGAAAATTATGAAAATAAATAAAAGCTAATAAGATTGTTCGACAAAAATTTGCTTCAAAACAACTTTACCCAAAGGGATGAATTCCTGATCAAAATTAAGTCTATAAGCCTTCCCCGATCTCAACCATGAGGGTTATTGAAACCCCAATGCACTTTTAACAAAAATCTTCAAACCAAAAACTAAAACCCTCATATCAGAAGAATGTAACCCTAGAAGCTACGATACCATGTTGAATCCAAGATCCTATTTGGACGAAAATACTTCCACAAGAGAGAGATAATGGCGAGAATGCTTGCTTCACAATGCAAGATTGATTAATGATTGAAATTGATACAAATGTACAAGATGAGGCTTGCTTATAAAAGGCAAGCATGCAACAACCAAATCTTATCTTGAGCAAAAAGATAGCTCGATAAGATAAAGATAAGATCCTATAACTTAGGAATTAAAGATTGCCTAAGTAAACTTATGATGATGTAATTAAATAGTTAATTACACCAACATGTGCTAGGAAGGGAAACAACAAAGGGTGCACTAGTTTCTCATGAATTTTTACACTCCATAAACATTAATAATATGTCATCATTAATTATCAAATTGGACATGATGAAGGAAGATGATAGGGTAGATTGGGCCTTTTTGATTCAATATTAAAGAAGTTTGGTTTTACACATAAGTGGTACAAATGGATTCTTTCTTTTTTGTCATCAACAAAATTTTTGGTGATAATCAATGGATCTCCAATTGGTTTTTTTGCTTCAATTCAAGGAGTTCATCAAGGTGACCCATTATCCCCATTCCTATTTATAATTCTAGCAGAAGCATTGAGCAATTTTATTTATAAAGTTTAGTTGTAGGGTTTATGGCAAGGGGTCCAAATTCCTTTCACAAATGTAAAGGTAACTCATCCACTTTTTGTTGATAACATGGTATTATTTGGTAAGGCTTCTCTCACTAAAGACAAACAAACCAAACATGTCCTAGATAAGTATATAGTTGTATCAGGATAGAAAATAAATGCACAAAAGTCAAAGATATATGTTTTTAAGACAAAAGCATCCATTGCAAGGAAGATTATCAACAAGATGATCAAAACACCATAACACCAATATTTTTACATGGAAACCCTATTAGGGGAAAAACCACGGTGGAGATTAATCCACAATTTATACTCTGATAAAAGTATGAATAAAAGGGAATGCACTCGCATTCAAGCACACTGCTAGAGCTCATTGCTTGAAATAAGGAAGGATCAGTGCCTTACAAAATGTTTGTGATTACAACAAAAATTGAACTTAGAAGATAGCATCTACAAATTCCTAGATTCAGTTCTGGTGAAGCACATAAAACAGATTTTGAACCTTTTGTCTGATCCTGCAACTTGCTCTGCTCTGCTCTGCCTTAATTCACAATAATCTTCTTCTGCTCAACCAAAATTTACTCAACTGATCTTCTAATGTTCACTCCTACATCTGCTCTACTCTTTTCACACATTCACACCTTCTCACCACTTGGTCCCTCTTGCAAAAATGAATTACTGATCTCATATATATATCCGCTAGCAAAGATTTTAATCACTTAAGTCGGCTTCAACAAAACATGAAATAGTCTCCAACAGTCAGCTCAAATCACAAGTTATATTTAATGTGCACCCACAAAGGTCAGATAAGACATAGATGGGACCCAAAACAATATTCTCAAACTTAGAAACAATTAAACAACTACTCCTTATACATCCGCGACATGCTACATTCATTGAGTTGGCCACAATGAGCAAATAAATAGAAAATCATTCTACCGAATCTCCTAACTCATACACTGATTGTTGCAACACCACAAAACTTACCAATAAGGTAACATACATACTTAAAAAACTTTCCTAGGGAACCACAACACAAAATTATGATCTGGTGAAGCATAAAGATCGACTAACTAACCAGATACCCTGTTCTTCATGCTTTCTGTCGATAACACACTGTCTTCTACATTTCCTTCTAGTATAAGTAGATCTTGATCTGCGGACCGAGATAATGACTTGAGTTGCCATCAATGACAACACTAGAAGCCATAAAAAATCTCCCCAAGCCATATGCCAACAATCTCCCCCTTTGGCATTGATGGCAACACTTAGTGAAAATGACTAAGTGTCAGAACCAAAACTCAAAATTTCATAACACAACAAAGCACTGCTCCCCCTTAGAATGTCAAGACATTTTTCACTGCTCTCCTCCCCCTTTGACATCAATGACAAAATTTTACTGCTTACTCTCCTTTTGCTAAGATTTACACTGCACTCTCTCACCCTTTATTGATGCAAAAATTGATCAAAATTTGAGAAATTACAACTGCTGCACAAATCAGAAAATTATTTTATACTTATCCTTTATCTATGGAAGAAATTTCTTCCAAGCATCTACTATAATCCCAATAATTATCAACAAACTATTATTTTCTGATGTTTGGTTGATGATCTGAATAAGGGATTCTGGAATTGTAATCACTTCTTCCAACTTCTCTCCTTTCTTCAGAATCTCAATTTGCTCCTCCATTCTACATTCAATTAGATCCTTCACTTTCCAGAAAGTGTCCATAAGAGTGTTTCTGGCAAAGTGAACCTTTGCATGCTCAGCCTGCAACTCATGAATCTTTTTCTTGACTACTCCACCCTGGTCCTGAAACATATTGTAATCCTGACCAATTATGATCAACTCACTCTCAATTTGCTCTAGCTTGTCCTTGTATTTACCAACCACATGAGACCATCGAAGACAATAATTGTAGACCTTATTTTTTGAGTCAATGCATTACCTTAACACATTCATTTTCTTTTTTAGTTTGGCGAGAGATAGCCTAAACTACTCCTTCAGATGTAGAATTACTTCTTCCTCTTTCTTGTCCTAAGGCACAGAGGCCATAGCCTCCCTGATATATTCAATCAATTCTTTTGGAAGTATGTTATGCAAACTTTCCAATTCAATGTTGTTGAGCACAAAGTATCTACCTAGAGTCTTCTTAATGAAGTCCTATTCATATGGTGGTCCATTTAATCATATGTCAGCAATATTTTGCATTCCATCTTCCTCCTGAACAATCTGCAGTATCTTTGTTTTGAATAAAGCACCTTCTTCATCACTTTCTTCTGCTATCATCACATCTAGTTCAACTGGTTCTAGTTCATCTCTTGGAGTTTAATCATCAAAATCTTCATTTGGTATATCCACAATTACTTGCTCTTTTCCCTTTTCTTCAGATCTTGGAGATTTGTGTGCTAGATGAATGTCATCAACAAACTCTAGAGTCCTTTTCTGCTTCTTCTCAACCTTACAGGAAGAGGACCCAACTTCAACTACTCTTACTGGAATAGAGATGCCAACTATTCCAAACTTTCCCAACAACTCTCTAAAGAAATTTTCATGAATTTGCTAACAATTTTCTAGAGTATTGAAATGTTTAAAAATTTGCTTACAAATAGGTTCATTTTCCTTCCATACCACATTATCATTTTGAGGCAAGCAATTCAAAAAATACATCATAATGCATGTAACTAGGGTACCAGACCTGAAGGGGTAATTTGCATCCTTCGTCAATTGTACATTTTCCATCAATTGATCCTTCAACAATCCACACAGATCAAAGTCTTCATCTTCCATTATCATTTTGTGCAAAATGTAAATTATGCCTGTCAAGGTTGATCCTTCCCTGTTTCTGAAGAAAATTTTATATGAAATTTTGTGTGCAATGTACCTCATTATTGGATCTTTGATTTTTGAAATTATCAGAGCTTTTTGATATCCTTTTACTCCAATTAGGGTTTTGACCACTTGATTCTGAATCGACTTCTTTTTTGAAACATCTCCAATATTGCATAATCCTATTTTTTTTTATCACCTCTTTTGAAATTTGATAGGGTTTATCCAGAGTAAGGATATCATCATCCAATCTATTCAAGATAAACCTAACCACTTTCACGTTGATGGAATAAGGAAACTCATTCTAGATGTCCAAACTCTTATGTTTCGCACCTTCAAGCCACTTCAATTCGCCAACTGGCAACAAATTTCTTACATATTTGATCTTCCTACTGCTATATTCATCCAAAGTTATTGTTCCTTTGATTTGCTTCATTTTACTTTCCCTACCGAACAAGGTTTTCTACCAAGCACAAAATTTTGAAATTCTACAAGCAACTAAAATACCTGAAGAATTCACCGTCGAATTTGCTTTACTCCTTTGAGATTTCACTGGAGAGGCTCTCCTTCTATTCTTCTTCAATGCAAGGTAACAAATGAGGGTTCCAAATACCATTTTATGTCTTCGTGCACCTAACCTTTTTAGCTGCATTAAATACTTTTCCCTAGGAGTTTCATTAACTCTATTTTCTCATACAACAAAAGAAAAATTTGTCTGCAGACCTTCTACTTCTCATGTTCCTACATAAGTGATCACTAATGCATTTTCAAATTTTTACCATAGCTACTGACAATTTTCTACATTTTGGTGCCAGCTACCGATAGGGGGCCAAAGTATTTTCCTTGAAAAACTCCCCCTAGGCCAATAGCCTGAGATCAATTTTTGGAGGAATTACCAGAGGCTGCTTTTGATACGGGCTTATTTCCTTCATCAGATCCACTCTTCTTTACCCACATTTTCTTCATCTGATCTCTTATTTCTTCCACAATCACTTTTCCTTTTCATTTGTCATATTTTTGCAAAATTCTTCCTCTATATACTAGACCTCTTCTATCCATATTTATGTTCCTGCAAAATCTTGCAATGTGACCAAATCTGTTGCAACTATAACACACCAGATTTCTCTATCTAGACCACTCATTCCACTATTTTCCTCCTAATCTTCATTGATTAGCAACATGCCCAAATCTTCCACAAGTATAGCATTTAACATTTCTTAAACTAACATACATACTTCTTCATTCAATGGATTTGTGACCAATCTTTTTGTAATTAAACCACTGACCGGGAAATGATGGACTGCTTGAATTTATTTTACTTCTACACTGAGAAGCCATATGACCAAATTTATTACAAGCAAAGCAGTAACCATTAAACTTCTAAGCATTGGGTTGTCTTACCGGATACCTTCTACCTTTGTTCATCTGATTTCTTTGTCTAGAATCCTTATGTTCAAATCCAAAGAATTTTTCCTTCTCATATCCAAGACCTCGCTTGTCATTTGCATCCTTTTTTCCTTTAGTCAGCTCATCAAGCTTAGCAGAACTTATCCTAAACTTCTCCTTGTACTCATTTGCAGTAGTGAGTTCATCACTAAGAATAACTATTTGTCTTTCAAGTTCTTGCTCATTGTTTATGGATTGTTGCAATTCAATCTCCAACTAAATGAATCTATTATTTACTCTATTGCATTCTTCAGATTTTTCTTTTAAGGATTGGGCCAGATTCTCCTCATTCTTCTTCCTTTCTTCAATCTCATTAGTTAGCTTTATTGCCACAGATTCCATCTCAAGATTCAGAGTAGCATTATTTTTAGCAAGTTTTTCATATTCTTCAGTTATCTCTTTTAGGGTCTGATTCAAGTGAACATCTTCCAAGTTTTTATTTTCTTTTTGCTTCAACTAATCACAAAGTTCCTTCCTCTTTTCTCTTGACTCATTGATTTTATCCTTCAATGATTGAATGAATTTCTTAGCATTCACAAGATTTGATTTTAATTTCATGACTTCTGATTTAGACTGATCAAGATCATCAAGTGCCACCATAAGCTATTGTTGAAGACCACCAGAGTCCATTTTATTCCAAGATCCACCTTAAGTTGTTAAACTTCTACAGAGGAACTGTGCTCTGAAACCAATTGTTGGACTCAAGGAACACTGGGAGGGGGGGTGAATCAATTTTCAACAAATTAGACTTTCAATTTAGATCTTAAACCATTTTCAACACATAAACAAAAATAAAGATGCAAGCACATGAACAAGATGATCAAAACACCATAACACCAATATTTTTACGTGGAAACCCTATTAGGGGAAAAACCATGGTGGATATTAATCCACAATTTATACTCTGTTAAAAGTATGAATAAAAGGGAATGCACTTACATTCAGGCACACTGCCTAGAGCTCACTGTTTGAAATAAGGAAGGCTCACTGCCTTACAAAATGTTTGTGATTACAACAAAAATTGAACTCGTAAGATAGCATCTACAAATGTTTGGATTCAGTTCCGGTGAAGCACATAAAATAGATTTTGAACCTTCTGTTTGATCCTGCAACTTGCTATGCTTTGCTCTGCCCTGCCTTAATTCACAATAATCTTCTTCTACTCAACCACAATTTACTCAAATGATCTTCTGATGTTCGCTCATACATCTGCTCTACTCTTTTCCCGCATTCACACCTTCTCACCACTTCATCTTTCTTGCAAAAATGAATTATTGATCTCATATATATATCCACTAGTAAATATTTTAATCACTTAAGTCGGCTTCAACAAAATATGCCAAAACAATATTATCAAACTTAGAAACAATTAAACAACTCTCCTTTATACATTTTGTGGCATGCTACATTCATTTGTACAATGAGCAAATAAACAAAAATCATTCTACTGAATCTCCTAACTCATACACCGATTGCTGCAACACCACAAAACTTACCAATAAGGTAACATACATACTTAAAAAATTCACAGGGATCCACAACACAAAATGATGATCGGTGAAGCATAAAGATCGAAACTAAGTGGGATACCTGCTCTTCATGCTTATGTCAATAACACACTGTCTTCTACATTCCCATGTATAAGTAGATCTAATTTGTAGACAAGATAATGACTTGAGTTGCCATCAATGACAACACTAGAAGCCATAAAATCTCCCAAAGCCATATACCAACAAAATGTACCAAATCAAGTTTGACTTTTGCAAACAAAGTTGCATTAGTTTGATTTGATTTTTGATAATGTTTTGAATAGTTTATTTAAAATTATTCAAATTTTGGAGGGAAAGTGAGTAATTAAATTATTATGATTTTAATAATTTAATCAACTTAGGGGAATAAAATGAAATAGTGATCATAATTTAATTTTAGTGTATTTAGGTCGGAGAAATAACGTTAGCTTGGGACTTTATTAAATAAATGTAATTTATTTAATTGGTCGAAATGATGAAGCGTGAATTAATTAAATAATGTTGTATTATTCAATTAATAGAGGAATTTTAGGGTTTTGGATGCAATTGATGTGAAATGAAATGATATATGCTAGTTTGTAGGCTAGACAGTTTTTAGGTTTCTACATTTTTCCCCTCTTTGATACAATGTGATTTTTGAGCGTTGTGTCAAAGAATATTCAAAAATTCCTGCTCAAGAGTTGCCCCAATATGCACCAGATGGGACAGCTTGGTGCCCCCTCGAAAAATTTGGTAAAAATTCTAGATAATGAACCAAATTTTCTGATAAGTTGATGTGATGCATTTAGTGCAAGGACTGACAGAAGAAATCGTGACAAGAAGAAAATGTTAATAAGAAGTGAAGAATAGTTGATGTTGTTAGTCATTGATGAATTTGTTTTTGCTTTGCTTGGAGACCGCATTTTAAATAATCCTTATTGATGTAGCAAATAGACATGATGCACCAGGGTATTAATGACCAAGGCGTATTTGTATCTATTGCGTGGACTTTTAATTGACATACAAAGAATATTCTTGTTCATACCAGACATACGAAAAAATTTGTTTAAAGTATATGGTTGGGTTGTGTTAAAAAAATGTCGGACTAGTAACACAAGAGGTATTAAGCACCTAATATTCCACTGCTTCACTAAATGCTTAAAAAAACTTCCATGCACTCAATAAAGCAAGTATTTGCCATGGTATTCTCACAAAAATATCATACAAAAAACAAATCAAAATGACGCTCAATTTCCCCCATTCCTTCTTCTCTAAATCCTTATGGACATCCTTGAGAGATCCTGGGAATGACTCAATAAAATAAATCAGAAAGATGAGACTATAAAAAAGATTAAAAAAAAACAAAGTTGCGATATCACTTGCCATATCTGTTTGGGGTGGTGGTGCAGGGGCACCATGGTCATATTGCTCATTTGATGTCATTAGGAGTCTAGGTTGATGTTTTTGTGTGATTTGTTACTTGTTGATGTAATAAGGCCAATTGAAGACCATAATTGATGTTTTGATGTCATGTAGGGTCCATTAGTTGTGTTTTGTAAAAAGTTGTTAAAAGTTGTATTGTCAAACATTGTCAAGTTTGCATTATGAAGAAGTTAAACGGTCACCTAGTTGAATTTCAGTTGGAGGCCATTGGAAATTGGTTGAAACATGTTCAAATAGCCTCACACACATTGAGGCATAGTTTTTGATGCTTTTGGAGGACAAAATAATAGAAGAATACTCTATTTTTTGCAAAAAAGTTGTATTTTCTGTAGTTTTCTACATCTGTACGACCCCGTATAGTGAATTTATGGTCTGAGAAACATGTGAAAGGTTGGAAAAATGAATCACCTTTGTCTTTTTGGTAGTGTGATAGTTTTTCATTGAGAAATAACTCTATTTGAAGAATTTTCTTGAGAACCGCCTGTAAAACCCTCATTTTAAGGGTTTGTGAGGAAATCATGTAATTACAGTCCATTCCACCATTATAAATTAGCCAAACTCTGTGGAATGGAGGTTGTAGGTTTTCTTTTGATGTTTTTTTTGGTTTTAGGAGCAGGGGATGGAGTTTGCAGAGTTTTTGTCCAAGCCCTAGCCTAACATCTTCACGTGTTAGGCTTGGGAAAGGTAGAGAAATTGTAGGACAACAAATTGTAGAGATTGGTGGATGATAAAACCTATTAAATTGGACCCTATGTGACTAGTGGAGACTGTTAGTGAAGATTTTTGTTGTGTAGAGGTTGATTTCCTTGTAGGTGTTTTGGAAAAGTGGCCTAATTGGCCTTGTTTTAGGCGTAGCAACCCTGTTTTGTGAAAGTTGGTCCAAAAAAGCCATAGTTTCAAATGAGGTATGTTGAATAAAAGCCTAATGGGTATCTAAAAAGTTGTCGTTCTAGTGTTGAAATGGCCTTCTCTAAAAGATGCCCTTGAAAACCTAGGTTTGGACCTAGGTTTGGAGACCTAGTTGATGAAGCAAGCAAAATTGTGTAAATCGCCATTGATTGAGTCTTGTGGTTTGAGAGGTGATTGGTTTGAGTCAAATTGTCTTGGTTGAGACAATTCCACCCTTTCTCTCCATCAAGTGGGTCTATTATCCGTTGTTGATCATGTCTATCGTAGGAACAAATCCATTAAGGCATATCTCAATATGTTGTTGGTGAATATGTCAACAGATAGGTAGGCATTACTCTGGCATTGTTTCCATTTGTTTTGTGATCAAATCTTTGTGATCATTTTGCTTGAAAGTTCTAGTTGTTGATGTTTGCTTTGTTTTTTTGTTTGTTTTTTCAAAGGGTGAAGGTGATGATTTGTTTATTATGGGTGAGTGATTTATTGTGGATTTGTGATGATGGGATAAGTCTTTTTTTTTTTTTTGAGTTTTATGATGTTTTTGTTGTCTTTAGGGGACTAACCTAGGGCTCAGGGGCTCATGAAAGATAAGCCTTGCCTACGTTGTACACGTAGAGGCTAGTAGTTCTCTTGGTTTTAATGTTTTTGATCTTTTCTATATTTTTTAATGTTTTTGGATTTTGAATTTTTTTGACTATTTTTGGATTTTGTATTTTTTGGTTGAAATAAAGCATGATAGAAACCTAATGGGACTGACCTATAGCCTCGGGGGTTGATCAGAGATAATCCTTGCCTACATTGTACATGTAGAGACCACGTAGTTCGACCGGTTGGCTCAAAGCATAATTGTTTTTGGGATAAACAACATCGATAAATTGGATTGATATTCCACTTCTGTGTCTAGAGGATATGTTGCAAGAAATATACTTGAACTAGCTGTGAGGTTCAAGAAAATGTGTATATCTTAGATTGTTTGAGTGAAGGAATAATCCAACGATGTTGTTTTGTTTTTGGTGTTTTCAAAATTTTTTATTTTTTATTTTTATTTTTAACCATGATAGGACGCACAAAGATCTAATCCACAACTAGCTTTGGGAAGTTACCCCCAGTTTGAGACAAGACTACTTTCCTAAATCAGTATCAAATCATGGGTGGACACATGCACTTTATTATGGAACAAATGGGTGAATGTTGTGGATAGTACCGATAGATAATGATGCAAGTCTCATTCAAGCATAGTGCATGTTTTCCAAGTTTTCACTATGATACATGTTCTAAGAGAACCACAAAGTGGTTTTCACTCAAAGAATGTTTTATTTCTCTTTATTATTTTTCTTGCTTTTTTTATTTTTTTGTATTTTCATCTCTTTTTTTGTATTTTTTTATCTTTTTATCTTTTTTTTGGATTTTTACTCTTTTTCCTGGGGTGTAAGATGTTGAAAACTTGGATTGATATTTCACTTATTTTTCTAGAGGATATGATGTGGGAAATTTACTTGAACTAGTCGTGAGGTTCAAGAAAATGTTGATATCTTAGAATTTTGTGTGAAGTAATAATCCATGTTGTTGGTATCTTTGAAAGTTACATTAGTAGTGCATTGGTGGTACACCTTGTTGTTGGAATGAACTAGTTTGAAGGTTCCCCTGCTAGTGTGTTGGTAGGATACCTTTTTGATGGAATGAACTATTTTGAAGGTTACCTTGATAGTGCATTGGTGGTATACGTTGTTGTTGGGATGAATTGTTTCAAAGGTTACCATGATAGTGTGTTGGTGGTACACCTTGTTATTGGGACAATGCCTAGATCATAATGTGAGCTAGAAGACATAGATCAAGATTTATTTTGAAGAAAGATGTAAGTACTTTCCCCCTAGTTTCTAGAAATGTAGGTATTGGGTTATCTTGTGATAGATAACATGTTTGGATAGAGTATGCCCCTTTAGAAAATGCCTCATGGCTCAGATAATGCTAGATATGATAGGATCAATTATAGTGATCCATGTCAAGATGTTTTCCATAAGCAAGTGTAAAGTGTTCACCAAACATTTGTCAAGATCAAGATATGTTGGATTGGGATAAAAATAGATTGGATTTATTATGGATCAGTTGAGATGCTTTCCCTTGAAATGTTGCACATAGATGCTCGATTCTACACATGATGCTTGTTTTCCAAGTTTTCATCATGGTACTTGTCCAAAGCGCCACCATAGTGGTTTTCTCCAGAGGACGATTTTTCTCTTGACTATTTTTCTTATTTTTTTTCTTGATTTTCTTGATGTCACACAAGACACCTGTTTGCCAAGTTTTCATCATGGTGACAATTTTTTTGCTCATGTTGAAGCACCTGCTGGTGTTGATGTAGATGTTGTTGGTGTTGATATGGTTGTTGTTGTTGTCATGATGTGCCAAAGATATCCTACTTGGAGGATTTTTTTTGCTATGATGTGAGCACTTGAGTGTAACCCCTGATAATTCTTGTCTTCTTTGTCAATACCGGAGTTAACCTTACCTAGATGCACACATTGTGAGAGAGTGCCCTTAGAATCCTTATGATAAAGAGTTATTTTTGACACATGGTCAATATGAGATTCAGATATCTTGGATGGTGAAATGTGTTGAGGGATACAAGATTCAGATGGATTGGTTGACAGTTTGGAACCTTTTATTTTCCAAACTTGGGATGATGAGCAATGATGGGTGGATATGGAGATTCGATTGGGACCAATGTCTTGATATATCTTGTAGGTTGCTCTTGAAGCTTTATTTTGCATTGTTACACATTTTTGATGGATGAAATTCCCTTTTTGATTTTTCCCCATAGTTTCTTTGACTAATGGAGTTTGATAGGGATGATTTTCTTGCTTTTTCTTTTGTATCCATTTAAACTTTTCTTGTCCATTTTGTTTTACTAATTCTTCTGCTTCATTGGCTTATTTCATTCTTGGATATAGTATTTTCTCTTGTTGTTCATCCCAATCAGAGGGTTGAAATATGCGGGGATGATGGTTCATGATACGATTAGTTGTAGTGTTGGTAGCAGTTTCATCATAAAGACCCTTCTTGCTCTCTATGTTGATGCTTGCATTAGATAAAGTTTCCCCTAGTATTATAGAGGTATCAAGTTGATATGTTTAGATCCCTTAATTACTGAATAACCAAGACCTTGATGCTTAGGATTGCCAATAATTTTCACTAGTTCTAGGATACCCTATTCATGTAGGCCTAACCCTTTACCTTGATAATGCATCCGTTGAAAAAATTTATTTGCAGTAGGATATAATTTACCTTCGAAACAAGGTGGTAATCCTTCTCTACTCTGTTGTGGATATTTAGAGGTGATAACTTCTTCATTGGTAGGATCCTTCATTTGTGGGATAACTTCTTGATTGATATCTTCAACTTGATCCTACGAAACATCAGGTTTTGATGGCCCTTCAAAATATATTGGTGGTAGATTTGACTATTTTATACCCAATGCTCTATTGCTCAGGATTATCAATTATTTTTGTTGATTTTAAGATAATGTGCTCCATATTTTCATACTTGATGTCTTCAATCTTCCTAGAGGATGTTTCTAATTTTAATGCTTCTTCTTGATCAATTTCTGATATGTCTATAGATTTTGTTGTGCTTTGATCATGTGTAAAGATATTAAGAGTAGGTGACTCTTGTTCGTTGGTAATGATATCAAGAGCACGAGACTCTTGTTTTGGATGAAGATCATCTACATGTCCATTAGGAGTAAGCATCTCATGGGTAAATGTATGTGCGCTTGGTAAATGGATTTGTTCTTCTTTTGGAAAACCTTGGATGTCTTGGAAGATATTTGCCAAGTCATTGTAGTATTTTGATGATAGGGATTCTTGATCTTGACTTTGTGTGGTATTATCTTTGATATGCTTTGGATCACATTCTTGACATGGATCAATTTCAAATAAGGGATTGTTTGTAAAGGATCCTTGGATTTCCTCAAAATGTGGACATATGGGTGATAGATCTAAGCTTAGATTTTTTGCATTGGGTATAAGTGTTGGATTAAGAGTCTATTGATTATCAATATGTACTGTCATGAGATTATATGATGTCAATATACCTTGTAATAGATCATTTCTAGACTTGGGTGATTGATTTTGATCATGCTTGGGATTAAATTCTTGGTGTATGTCCTATTGCTCAATGGATGATGTAGAGACATTGTCAATGTGATCAGTGATAGATAGCTCTTGATTGTTGTTTTCAACTTTTGAGGTTGAGACATTGTCATTAGTGTTTGAACCTT